>JAQIXW010000480.1:0-29803 GCA_034700685.1 Willowsia buskii
GAGACAACCATAGACTGAGAAGTTGCTAGCTGGTATTTCCACAGGAGCACTGCGTTTGGGGCAATGCAGGCAAGAACGGATTGCGTCAGTGCTATTGTGAAAGGCTCTATTGTCATAATGCTTAGACCTGGACAGATACAGAACACCAATAAATGATATCATAATAGCTAAAATCATAAAATTCTATTTTAGAACAAACTTTTAATTTTTGCATATTATTTGTATTTTGTACCATCAACTGGAGCTCCAACTGCGTTCAGCACGGATACATTATAAATTCCTGCGCTGTTCACAGATAATATCCCAAAGTAGTCTTCCTCTCCTCTTACATCAAGAATCTGACCTGGAATTTCTTGCGTTGTCAACTAAATAAAATTACATAGGTTTCATTAAAATCATAGATGGCTTTTATATTTGCTTAACTGTCAGATACATTGATACATAGAAGGAAAATATATTGTGCTTATGTCCATCAAACCTTTTTTGTGTCCCAGAATCCTATATGATTGGAACCATCCGGTCTAATAAAAGCGTAGGCTAATGTGTTGGATCCAAAGAATGAATATTTGTACTGAGGTCTTAAATTTGCAAAATAGACATGTGCTCCAGCACCAATGGCAAGTCTTAATGAAAGATAGTCCCAGGACAGGGAAGTGACCGGAGATCCCGGTATTTTTATTTGTTGGAGAATCTAAATTATTTATAAAACATGAATAAATAATGAATTTATTTGGCGAGAGTTCAAATGTAATCCGTCGTACGACTTATTTGCGCTCACCTTCCCCATTTGATCAAAAATGTTGACCTGATCAACTTCCTGTTTGGATTGGCCTATTGAAGTTGGTTGGCCCCCAACAGCAACGTACATTCCATTAGGGCTCCAATCCCCGCATGTCGCTACAAGCCTTGTATCAACAATTATTGGATCTGTATAATTTAATTGCAAAAATATTAAGTAACCAGAAACTCTAGAATGGCAATGCATAAAAAAGGTTTAAAAAACGCAAAAATTACTTTCGTCATTAACGCCTCTCGTAAGTGTCATGCAACTCGCTTTCCATATCACAGCCAAACTTGGAGTCTCCACCTCACTGCACGTTTTCGCCGTTTTCCAGCGAACAGCAACAATCGGCTCATTGTCATCTCCACTGTCAAATTTTGGCCAGCGCTCCAGGTTCAATTTAGACTGTAAATCCCATCACATTTATCATAACCCCTTCATTTTATCACAGCAAAACACACGCATCTGCCTTCACATATTCCATTTTATGAAGTACCATAAAGTTTCCTTCCGAGTCGTAAACATGCACCTCCCCACTACTTAAAGTGAACAGCACCACTTTTGTGTCTGCTGACCACGTAACCCCAGTGAGGACAGAGCCTTTGAGATCTTTTCCCCAAAGTCGGTTTCCATCAGCAGAACCAACGATGACTCCACCTAGAGTGTACAATTGACATATAATTTCACACTATTTTTTTCATACATCTTCCGTAACCCTGATCAAACCGGAATCTTGATTATGCCTACCATCTTCATAAACTATACAAATTTTGTTTCCATCATGTGACCAAGCTAAACCCCGTACAGTAGACCGATTCCTGTTATTTACCATCTCCTCATACCAAGTCCCTTTGTACAGCATCCAAACAATGATAAGGCCTAAGTGAGAAAAGACACTCCAAATTATATACCTAATTGTTATTGCATAATACACACTTATTTTTGATAGAAAAGAAGTCTCTTTGTTTATCCGCAAGGGACAACCTTTTGCATCACTTGTTGTCAACTTTTGATGTACATTATTCCATGCAATCACTTGAATATTGGAAGAATGACCTTCAAGAGTCTGATTCATTGCGATGTTTGAGGGAGCCGCTAGCATACCCCGATTGGTGCCATTTGTTTCTCCTGAAGCTGCAGTTGTGGACTCAATCTTTAAAACTTTTAGCATCCCATTTTCGCAACCACACGCTAGAAAGTTGTCTTCAGAGCTCCAAGCCACACACCGAACATTTGCCCCTTGAGGCATTTCAAGCTGTTTATTTCAAAATGGAGGAAAATAAAGGTAGTTACATAACGTCTGTGTATTTGTCAAAAACAACTAATAATTATATTACTTCACCTTTTTGCTCAGATACGCAAACATTTCCCAGTTTTAATCAACTCTAATGAAGGTTTTCCTTTTAATGTCAAAAGTCAACTTTTGTTACGAAAGGATTCGAAAATTCTACTTCAACCAGCTCTACAAAAAGGGGGAAATACTTTTTGATCTTCTTGACTAATTTATTCAATTCCCACAGGATTTTCGTACAGCTACAGATAAATTAATAGTATTTGCTATTTACAAGCATAATATTATGCATGCATGTGTACTTGAAACTCTTTTTGTTTGTGTGTGAAAATCATACATTCGGTTTGTTTAGAACATGCAACTCCATAGAAACCACTTCTTTGGGAACCATACACACAACTCGCTTTCACCGCTTCACCTTAAGCTCTACCGGTAAAGCAGGTAGCCATAATATGAAAGCGTTATTTCATCAGATATTCTTTATACTCATCTTTTCAAGTCTCTCCATCTTTTAATAAATCAAATGGATTTACTCTTGGATTCATTTCGTAACATATTTGATTAGCCATTTGTACTGTATGAATCCATATCAAAACTAATCGGATGAAGAGAGCCTATTATGCTTGTACTGATTGTCAGTTAATAAGAAAAAGTAATCTTCATCTCTCCGACTTTGGTATTTACTTTCTCCACTTTATTTCTATCTATATCTCATTCCTCCTTTTATTACGGTCGGTTAGCATTTCTCACTCATGGATACCCTTTACATCGAGTTTGATAAGCTTTGTCACTGAACTAGAAAAAAAATATCTATAAAAGCCTCTGATTGATAACACATACATAAATGATTTGATATATATTTTTATTCTTTCATCTGAACTTTTTTTTCAGCATCAGGAGACAGATCATCATAAAAATACATTATTTAATTTCACAAGTTTTTTTGCCTTCTCCATATTATGACAAACATGTAAGATTAAACTTTTCGAAATAAACAGAAATATCAGTAAAATGAATGCTCATTATAGAACCCATAAACTCCAAAAAGTTATACCTTTTAAAGCTTTCCTTTCTCATACATGAAGCGAGCATGATAGTATTGAATCAATTTTATTCTCAATTCCATTACCATACCCATATAAAGCATTGCCTTAATTTGCTCTCAACTTCTGAGAACTCCAAAAAGATTCCTTCCTATTTCACTCTTCCAGCTTTACTTTTCTCCGTCCTCTTCTCTCTGACAGTCACACAACAAGCTTGGCATATTACAGTGGGAGCGAGACAGGAGAGAGAGCAGAAATCAATAGAAAGCTAAGGAAACCGGTGAAAGAGCAACCAACAACAGAAAACGCATTTCAGATTACACACACATACAACCTCTAAGTCTAAACCGTAAAAAAATCTACACACACACAACTCATTCTATCTCAGGAACCGCTCGCTCTCCACTTCCACCGAAAAAAGAGTAGATTCTCATTCAACGAATTATAGTTTTACCTCTGATGTTACAACTTACTACTTATGTCCATCCTATATAACTGTTGATTTAATGTCATCATATGAATATTGCATGGTCTACGAAAAGAGCATGTACCTAGATCCCATATTGTGCTTTTTTTTCTACCAATATACTCAGACTTTTTTGGGGAGAAAGGGTGACTGAAAGTGTGCAGCTATAAAAAAAGTGGGGAATGTAAAGAAAACATGATTCTTGAGACGAGAACGATATGAAGGGAAAGGTACAAGTTGGAATGATCATCTAAAAAAATCTGCTGTGCCACTTGATGAAAAAGAGAAACTTGATATGGAAGGCTAACCAAGAAAAAGAAGCGATCAAGAAGAAAGTGGGAGTTGTTTTTACTGGAAAATCTATCCATGATGATCCATTATATCGCGTGATCATCCTATAATTCTCGTAAAATGGAATGGGTTCATTGGGAAAAGTGATATGGGTATCAAGATTCCAACCTATTCTCCTTTTTTATGCTGCTGTAGACTATAGTAGTTTTTATTTCTTATTTTACAAAGATGGTAAAGATTAGATGTTGGCTAAGTAGTGGATTTTTAGCTTCTATGAATTTTTTAACAGGATGATCTCTCTTAAATTTGGGAAGTATAGTTCTTCCGGATGAAGTTGCTGAATGGTAGGCTTCTTATGGAAAATGCAACTACTCAATAGTCGGATTACCACAAACATCATTTTTGCCACTAATTCTAATCATTTTATGTCTATTAAGTAGAAAGTTTAAAATGCACGAAATAATAGTTTGTTGTTAAAACATCCACAAAAATTAACTTATTTCTGGAGATGAATTAATTGACATTATAAGGTTTTCTTATACAAATTTGTGGCAAATTTAGAGGTTTCCTTAATCTTTTGAAGCGTGCCGACCATTCTCATCTTTTTATGCACGAACATGTGCCCGAGTGCTTGAGCTTTGGCTGGACGATTGTTGAGCATGCACAGAAGTCAATACTACTTACTTGTTTCCAATGCTATAATCATTAAGGACTTGAATATTTTAACGAAAATTGTATTCGGGTATTCGGAATCGGAATGCTGTTTCCTTCCTCTAGAGTTGTTCATTATCCCCGAGAATTTCTCATAGCTGCAGCTGTAGACCTAAGAGAACCTTACAATTTCCCCTTCAGTCATCCATGCCATATCATCATCCTCATGTTCGTGTGTGTGCCTGCCTTTGTATTTTTCAAAAGATGGGTAAACACAGATAACTCAAACTTTAAAGATGAAAATATTCAAAGAGTGCTTGAAAATAATAAGCGATTCCACTCATCTCCTTGCTTGACTTCAGCAATATCGGGTAAAACGAGAGAAGGGAAGAGCGTTCATATCAGTTTCATTTCTGATTGTTTGATTGTGTAGACACGTAGTTTTCAGACATCCTTCTTTCAACAGACCTATTCCCATACTAAGCTAGTAGACATGTTTTTTTACACTTTTTAATTGAGCCATGCAAACGGTAATCTCTCTATAAAGAAGCAAGAACTAAGTCAAGGATTACACACACATGCATCTGATTCTCAACATCAAGTTTCCTGGTTTTCCAGACGAAAGGAAACATCCGATCCACTTCTTCTTCTTCTTCTTCTTCTATTCCTCTCTTTCTAAATATTTCTCTTTTTCACAAAAGATAAACCAAACTGGAATGCATAATGTTACATCCTCATCATCTCTTCTGGTTTTGATGCCCACATGCAAGAAATACTCATAATAAATTAAAGTCAAAGAAAGAGCTACAGTATTGCGATTGCTATTGTGGAAAAAAAGAGTAGCAAGTAGGAACATTTCTCTCTGCTAAAGCTCTCTGAAGCTTACGTCTTATCATCATCAACATCATCACGCTCTTCTTCTTCTTCCTCTTTTTCCTTTCGCTTTTTTTCCCCTGCCTCGTCCTCTCCTACTCCATATTTCCGGGGAAGAAGCAGCAGGCCCTCTAAAACAAACTGGGAAAAGCATTTTACTACTTCTAAATTGATGCTTTCCAAAATCCTCCTCTCTCCACAATTTTCCCCATTTGCACGTCAGAGCCTCTTATTAGAAATAGAAAAGCAATCCTTTGTGCGTGCTTAGCTTTTAATGCCCTCTGTATCCTTCCATTTACGAGGACACTTCACAATTCGGAATATTATATCCAATACCAGTAGTAATCCATTCCATTCATTCGAACAACTTGCATAATAATAATGATACATTCTTATATACCAATTTGGGTAGACATTCTCTGTGTATTTACCTATGTACGTGTGTGTGTGTGTGCCCACTAAAGATAAAACATGACTAGATACTTTGTGGAAATACACATGTAGCGAGACATGTTCACAGGAGAAAATGGACAAATTTAGATGATCAAGCAAACTGATTACAGGGAGGGATACCGACAGGTATGGCAGCGTTGTCTCTGCAGCTTGTTATCATTCTTTGGTTTAAACAAATGTTGGAATATCTTCACGCTGTGACTTCCATGCATATACCCTCCAGGCTGCCATTTTAACGGAAAAGGAATCGTCGAGATTCGTCTAATTATCGGATATAATTACCTTACACAGGTGTGCACAAAACTAAAATATCCCAATTTTCTACCTGTTATACTTAGCAATTTGATAGAATTTTACATAAAAAATTGATGCTCCATATTTACATACATAAGTTTCCCATCCTGCTGGGAACATTACATACATTACAGCCTGCAGAGTAAATACCCCGTTTTTTGGAATTCTAACCGTTGGGTTCACAATGAAAAAAAGCAACAGCACAGAATGCATTCCCGTTAATATATCCCCACTTCTCTCTACACACAGAGAACGGTGGAACAAGCGGCCGGGTATCAAAAACATATTAGAAATATCACACAAGTATACCAAATATCCCATCTAAAACCAACACAGTGAACTCTCGGTGTAAGAAAGAACACCCTCATTGTTTTCAACAGAGAGTGAGAGTCTACATGCAATAGAAATAGTGAATTATGGGATGTCTGTGTGTGCATGCAATATGCATACCAAAACCAAACCAGCCAACCAAACCATATATACACTCAAGTCAGACTGACTGATATGGACATGTGCATGCACACATAGAGAAAAAAAACACAATGATGATAATAGGCAGTTTTACATATCTATCTCCTCCACTTTTTCCAAGAGAAACTCCTCCATTCCTCCGATGCTGAAGGGTATGTATATTTTCCTTTAAAAAAGAGTAGACCATCTATACTCTCGCCACTAAATATGTTACATGTCATATGTCATATTATGATGCATCTAAAAAACACACTCTTTATCACCAGCTATAATATGCATGTAGTTTTCCAGCTTTTGTAAAATAAACGACTCTTCTCCATCCCATCTCCATTATTATCATTTACCTGTCGTCTCCTCTCCCAAATAACTACTAGAAAAGCAACAAAATTCTTGTTGGTTCTCTTCCCCGAACAATGTGAATGAGTACTTAAGAAAGGAATGAGCTCTGAGCATGAATATATTTTTATTTCTAAAAAAAGTTAGACTACTTTTTTTACTACATGTGCGCATTTTAAAAGGACATTAAACAAGTTTTAACTATTATATTCCCCGAATCTTTCTCCTATTTTGTCCACTATCCGTTTCCAAGAAACTGCACAGGAATAGAGAGAGTGAGAAAAGTAGTATATTATAATGTGCTTTTTATCATGTACGATATTGTAGCGATAACATGAAGAAAATGCTCCATTTCGGAGAGGAATGACAGATGAGGAAGAGAAAAAATCTAGAAAGTATAGTCGCATTTATAAAAACGATATAGTACAATACCAACATGGAATAAGGACGGATGCATAGATAAAAATGAAGGAAAAACCTACACAATAATATAATATTATCCTTCTACTTCTAATATAAATACTGTTTCATGTCCCATTCACCACGGAAGAAGTGAATAGTTTTTTTTTCAGGAGTTTTTATACTTGTAGCAAGAGAGGAGCATCGGTGGTGCTGATGGTGAGGAAAAGGGATGCTGTGAGAATGAAAAGAATGCTGATATTATTCCCTTTTTCCTTCACTATTACAACAGCTTTCTAGTGTGTCTGTGTTACAGAAGTGGTGTTTCTAACAGGAGAGTAGAGAGAAGAAGAAGAGAAGAGAAAAAAACGTACGCTATCTCATCTGTATATATGTATATTATTTTTTGAGTGTGGAGGACACACACATATATAGTTATTCATTCTGTGTGTATCTTTATATGTGTGTGTGCTTTTTTATCTTTAGAGTGCTTGGCTGTGGAGAGATGTGAAACGACGATCTCGTTGATGATCATCATGACGATCTGCAACAACTGCGGCTGCAGTCTTGCTTACTACTAGTAACTCTTCTTCTCTCTCACAAACACAAGCTTTAACACAGGAAACAGAAACACAACGGCAAGGATTTTTTTGAGAGAGAGAATTCATAGAGACTTTATGTACATGATTTTTTAAAGTGTTTACCGATCATGATGATATCGATTTAGAGGCTCCAGCAGTGAAACAAGGAAATCTTGAAATAGTAATAATAGGAGAAAGGAAAGCTGCACACATTCGGAACTTAAGCTCTTTCAAATGGCTGGTTTGTGTGCGGCGTAAATTTCGGAACAATTATAGCATACCATCACACCCAAGAGATTGTAAAAGCGACAGAAAATATTAGACGGACGCATTTTCGACAAATTTTTAGAGTCTAAATTTTTGCGGCTTATTGGTCTCTCCGTGTGTGTGTCGCTGTGTGACAGTGCAAATTGAGAGACAACTAGTGTGGAAGATTTTTGAGGAGGAAGGAGAGTTAAATGTGACTTTTAATAATAGAAGATATATTATTGAGAGTGAATAATAAATAGTATAGAAAGATATAAAAAGGAGGAAAGATTAAAGGCACATGTTCTACATATATTTTTATGTATGCATAAATGTGTAGGTTTATGTATGCTACAGGAAATCTCTGTCATTAGCATATATGAATAGCAAACAAATTACGTAGATTATCTCTCATTGCCTCTGTCTGTCTGTTTCTCTCTCTTTCTTGCTCTCTGCAACTCTCTGACGATTTGCTTTATCAACTTTGGCAGAAGCAGTGATCCCCAGCCCATTTGTTAAAAAAAGAGGAAGATGAGAAATGAACACCTTTTAGGTAGAGAGAATTTATGAAAATATCAGACATCTCAGCAGCCTTGGTCAGTTCTCGAGAACTGTTTGAAATGCGAGCGTTGTGAAGAAGATTAAACAAATTATATGACAGGGCTTTAAAACAATTTGGTATTTCAATTGTCAATCATCAGCTTTTAGAGTACCACAAACTAGTCCGGATTAAAGAAGGGAAAATTATGTGACGGCGGTTCTCCTGATAATATTTTTTGTCAAGCTCTTCATTCATTCGCTTTTGGGAAAGCAGTTAGTAAAAAAAACTTGTGTGTAGGTTGTCTGTGGTCAGTGATTTTTGTCGCAGAAGATCATCATCATCATCGTCGTCACCATAAGTGTAAGAAGTGGTGAGGGAGACGAGACGCGAACCATTAGCATACCGCTCAAATCAGCTACAAATGACGATAAATGAGAAAAGATAAGACGTGTAGTCTCTGGGCTTGTGTTTTTTGATGAGTTTTTCTTTTCCCCGTTGACAATGATGTGAGGTATGTGTGTACTGTATGCAATAGATACCTATACCAATAATAATTAATATATATGTAAGGTCTGCATGTAAACTGTAGCACGTGTGTGTGAAAATTAATATAACTTGCAGTGCTTGTGTTATCGTGCATTGTACTACGTTGTGTGTGTGTAATGGATAATTTATTCAGAGAAGACCTTTTGTAAAACCAAAAATTCTTGGAAAAGTGAGTACAGAGCTGGTGCGATAATTACAGTCTTAAAAACTATCCATTTTAGTGATAAAAGAAGAAGGAATATTTTTGGATTGTGCTAGTTCACCACATAATGTCAACTGTTACTATGCGGCGAACTTTGGAGTGCGAATTGTGAACTGAGACGTTAAAATTGTAAGTGAATTATATGTATTACTATTCAATTGACATTCAATTTGCAAAATTCTATTTTCAAGGAAAATCTTTACAGATTATTTTAAAGATATAATTGCATCTAGAGTATTGTGTGTTTGCATTTGTCATGTGGTAACTTATAGGTAAAATGTTAGTTGTAACTGTTAATTCAGAGTATAAATACTAGTAGCTTCATTTATAGAATGCGACAATATATTATGCTCTACTATCACATTCATACATAGAAAAATTAAGGCTGTATTCAGAAACACTTGTTTAATTATTTGTACTTTTTGAGTTCATGTTCTTAGCTTTGGATAGGGAGAAATTGTCTATTTTAAAGTATTTGAGGTTTTACTTTAAAGTGAGTATTTACCGGCACAATTCATAGGAATGCTTCGATTGTGATTGTACTCGAGTGTCTTATACGACGATAATATTGGCAGTGTAGTTGTTAAAGCAAAAAGATTTCTTTCTTATTGTTGTCCTCTGTCCTTACTGTTTTATGGATGTGCGCTTTCGGTGTTAATCAGTTTTGCAGTGGCATCGTCAGCACGCAAGCCTCATCCGTGAGCTGCTTTATCTGTCAAGACTTGCATGTAAGTTTGTCCATCATAAATTGTCTTCTAAAAATTCTTAGTAGTCATAAGTGTTGGTATTATTAGCAGGAAAGCAAATGGAGCGTGTGTAGGTACAATACTAACTGTGTGGTTGTTATGCAATATAAAATCATGTAACTAAACATTGCATAAAGCGGCACCTAATGAACCAATGTGCTCGGAAAATACTAAACTAATGATTGGCATATATATTATGAGGAGAAGAAGTAAAACCTATTTTGATGCATTTGGGTTTGCATGAGCAAGTTTTATGATTATGAATGACTTTTTTATGGCATCGCCTTTGATCTCAACTCCAGCTTCCTTTTAAATTACGATCTATTATTATGGAAGGGTTATTGCCAAGTATTTATGAGTAAGCTTTGTACTTAACTTTTTACGGATTGTCAATGAGTGTGGTTAAATAATAACTTTTTTTCATAGGATTCTTCCGTTGAAATATGTTGGCTTGGTTTTTTTTTAATCACCAACTGTGCCAACGTCTAAAACAGTTAAAAATATTTCCTAATTTTTTAAAAGTTATCATTTATTGTTGGTTTTAAAATGAAATGGTAAATTCGATTGAATTTTCTGTAGAATCTCCATTATTAAAATTGCGTAATTTAAACTGTAGCATTGGTTTATATTAATTTTCAAGCTAGAACGAGCATGCTATAACAACTTTATATACAAGTAGAAAGTACACTTTAATGGGAAAGGATAAAAAGTTTATTTAGATTTTTCTGTCTTCCAAATAGACAGAGATATATCAAAACAGTTAGTTTTTAGTTTTACATTTACAGTTATTTTGCATCATTGCTCAGCATTATATCTACATGGCTTATTCTCTGTTTTACTAAATATAACTTGATTTTATTTAAGTAACCGCTTGAATTTGTAAATGTTCGATTGATTACAATTTACAATTCATCTTGCGTAGAAAATAAGTATTACGCAAGCGAGTTCCAAGAAAGTGACAAAGTGTGGAAACGTGACAAATATATCTTGGAAATCAATGTTTTGAATAGTTGCTCTCGCCTAAGCAATAAAAATATATGATTAGTTCGTATGCATGTTTTCTAAGCATCAAAGTATTTATGCATGCCTATCTACATATATACCTAGCTCTAGTATTCAGGGTATAAAGTGGGTAAAGAATCAATGGGAAGAAAAAAGCCGATTGTCTTAACGCCGAACGATCACAACAATAAGAGCGATAATGTTTACAATTCACAATATACATACATTTCTTTTCCTACATTCAAACCCATTATAAGTTGTTATTTACCCTGTGAATATGACTTTATTCCTCGAAATTCCCAATATAATCCTTATGAGCTATGAGCTGAATTAGAGAGGAAAATTGTCGGAGTTTTGATGTGATAAGAATTTGACACGAACAAAAGGTATGCGATATGTAGCTAAATGGAACACCACATCAACTCATGAAGAAAAAGTGAATGTTTTCAAAAATCTGTCGAGCTTTCTCGTCGAGCACAACATTTCATAGGAAAATGGATCTCATATTGATACATAAATAGTATAGACACTGCCATGCTACCATGCAAAATCTCATATTGTTAGGTTCACTTTATGAAAATTATGCCCATTTAGTAGTTTATTGAAGGGCCAGAGAGATTACGCGAAAACTTGAGTTTCTCTCTATGTATTGGTCTACTTGTGAAGTTCCTTTTTTTCCAAATTATTGCTCACAACGGGAGTTTCATAGTTAATGGAAGAATTCCTTTAACACTTCATCCAGGTAGGCATGTGTGTTGACTAGGTATTTTCACAGGGCTTGAATCATGAAAGCTTTTGCTGTCGACGTCTTTTCAACCATTTTTACTATTATGTTCATAAAATGCGAAATAAAATAATATTATGTATATTGTTTGAGTGGTTGCTTCACCGAAAGAAAAGACTCATTGGATTATTTATATCAGAATGGAATGTGTTATTCAATTCTCTTCGTGGTCAAGGAGAAGAGATATTTTTTGTGTCGTTTCTACGGCACAGGATTGCTTTTTTGAAGAAGAAACATCCAAATAGATTTCATTTGACGGTTGAAAATGGAGAGAAAACTCGCTCACTTTTTTGTTGCTGCATGTGAAGTACACAAGTGAAAGGTAGCGAGTTTCATTGCGCTCCTTATTTTTTTTATACTTTACGGAGGAAATATAGAGAGAGACGCATATAGTTTTCTAGTTTTCCCAGCCATTTCATAAAAGTTCGTAGTTTAAGGGAAGGAGTATAGAATGCCTTCAACGAGTGGGAGACAAAGTAAGTGAGTCTCATGTTATTGCGTGGGCACTGGCCTTTACACAATTAGCGATAAATAGGAATAAGTAAAGTGGTAAACAAAGTTATCGTATTTAAGGGGAAAGCTTTAAAAATAACTTTCTTGAGCTTCGTAATTGGCAGTTTTGTTGGAAATTATGACGCTTGTAATGGAGAGTGTAATAAAAGCAGACTAAGCAAATTTATTTAAGGCTTTGCCAAAAAGGGAAGATCATTCCGTATAAGAAGCATTGTTTCATTTGCCTTTCAGCATATTTATTATTTGTTATCCAAGTAGTAAACTACCTATTTTATTGAGTTTGAATGTTCCTGGAAAGCATATATTGAATAACGAATTTAGTTGAGTGAAAGTGAAGTGAAAACTGCTAGTCTGCAAATCTATTCATCAGACACACTTTTTTTTATTTCGTGCAATTCTAATTTGTAATATTTTGTGATGAATGTTCTAAAAGCCAGGAAACTCTGCTAACAATGATTGACGTTCATAAAGTAGAGGATTGGCATGTAGCTTTTTGTTGAGCGATAATTTCACTATTTGTCTTTTAAATTGCATGCATACTATAAATAAATAGTTTAGAAAGACATAATGATTGATTGTAGTCAGATGTTAATGTAACGACTGGTTCGTTGTTTTCTTTTGAGCAAAAAAGCGCAAGTGTAAAGCCAGAGAGTATAAACTGTTAATTTTCTGGAGAATCAATATAGGTAGTATGATGTGTATTCTCCTAAGATGTGTTTTTAACATTTGTTAATGATTTTTTCTAAAAAATTCCAAATTAATACTTGACATGTTATTGTGCTTCTGTTCCAACAGGGATGAAGCGAGGCGCTGACAAAGAGATGGGGTCACCTTTGAAACGAGCCCGTAATTTAGGCCACGAACTTCGTATACTTATTCCTTCTCGAGTAAGATCATCATTTCTTTTGTAGTCTGAAAAATCTGAAGTGTTTACAACTTCCCAAGCCGTGAACTAACAACCAAAATCCAATTTAAAATCTATCAATTTATATACTAACCTTTTTGATCATTTTTGGTACTTAACTTTCATGCGTTTTAATGGGCTCAATGTGATACGTACAGGTTGCTGGATCGATAATTGGAAAAGGAGGAAGTAATATTACACGTCTTCGCTCTGAGGTATGTACATTATGACCATTTCCACACGAACTCAATTAAAAGGTTTTCCTCATTCACTTCCGTTGATTATTTTTTGACGTGATGGATAATTATGTGGAATACATGTTTAACATTATTTCATTGGGTTCTAGCTAGTCACTAGTTGGAACACACTGAATGATTTTTTAAAAAGTACATTAAAAAATGATGCATGCTTCTAAAATAGTATCTAACGTTTTGTA
Organism: Willowsia buskii; assembly: GCA_034700685.1. Taxonomy (NCBI): domain Eukaryota; kingdom Metazoa; phylum Arthropoda; class Collembola; order Entomobryomorpha; family Entomobryidae; genus Willowsia; species Willowsia buskii. The sequence goes on from JAQIXW010000480.1 coordinate 13,851, forward strand.
TTTAGTCAATTCTTTTAGTTGGGGCCATACGTGGTCAAAGCAAAAAATATATATTTAAAAAAATTAATTTAATTCTCTAGTCTACAGTCTCGTTAATAGTAAACAATTAATAATTATTTTGTGCATAATCATTTATATTGACCATACAATAATGAGACTTATCATTAGTAAGTTGTAATTTGTAATCATTCTTCAATTTGGAATCTAACCTGCGAACAAAATATTATGATTTTACTGGTAATCTCTGAAGGTAACAGTACCTAAGTACCTTTCTATTAACTTGGATATGAGTATGTACGTAATTGTATCATAGTGTACTTTGCAGGCTTCATTAATATTTCTAACAACTGATTATTGGACCCGTTTTGTTTTTTGTTTCTTGGCTGTTGGTCTCCCGTTCCACCCAAAACCCGAATAGAACAAAGCGACCATAAGCGTCCCAGACTGCCCTGGACCCGAACGGTAAAGCCCTCCCATTCGACCGTTTTTACAATAAATCTACAAACAAACAAATTTTAGTCTAAGAAACAACAACAAAAAAGATTTTTTTCAAAACATTCATTCAGAGTAGTGGTTACTCATGCTCTGACTTTTTTTCTAAATGCTAAAAAACTTATATCTGTCCCAAAAAAAATGTATTCAGTCATGAAATCAAAACTTTTTTTCCGGATCAGCACACCAAGCTTTAGATATGGAATAATTAATGTTACTCAAAATATTATGACTGATCATTTGATAGATCTTTCTACTTTACTGCTGCTGTTTCACTTTTTTCTATGAATTATAAGTTGATGTACTTTATATACTAGTAATTGCGTATCTTGTTGTGTAGGTCTACTAGTAATGGTCATAGTTGAGAAGAATGTCACGCAATTGGCATGAGTGAAAAAACATAGCTTTTGTTGCCTCGTTTTGACAAAAGTGGAAACAAGTTAGTTATATGGATTTAATTTTCATGTTTTATAGACTAATTACAATCGCCGCGGATGATCAAGAAGTGACATTGAATGTGCTCAGCCAGATTGTGCCTCTCACGGATGATGTGAGTTTAGAACTTACTTTTGAAGCTTTTTCAATTTTATGCAAGCAATTATTTTATTGGGAAAATATTTATAATTTCTAGTCATCCAAAGATCGGAACAGTCGTGGAGGTAGCGTATCTGAAACTTCGGAAAATGTAGAAGTACGACTTCTCTTTCATCACACACAGGTAGGCTGTATCATTGGAAAAGGAGGAGCTAAAATCAAAGAGCTGCGGGAGAGCACAAGCGCGCAAATAAAAATTTATGGCAGGTATGGTGACAAAAAAAATATTGCGAAAATATTAAAATAATTGTGTTATGAAATTAATCACATAAATGTTCCTTTTTATAAATAGCTGCTGCCCACGGAGTACTGACAGGGTAGTTGCGGTTTCCGGATCCGTGGAAACAGTACTAAATGCTGTGAAGCAAATAGTTGCTCTTGTAAATGAGGTGTGTGTTCCAGTTTGAATGAAATCTGTGATCTCTTCATGAATCGATAGCTTAATACCTCTCAAATTACATTTTATAACAGAGTCCCATTAAAGGAGTGAGTGAACAATATGATCCTCATAACTACGATGAATTATATGCTCCGCAATACGGAGGATTCGGGGAATCCAGAGGTGGAGGTTACGGTGGCGGCGGTGGTGGTGGTGGTGGTGGTGGTGGTGGGGAGCGGTATAGACCAATGGGCGGGAATGGCCGGATGATGGGAGGTCCTCGGGGCTCATCTCGTGGACGATCTGGAAATCGCCAACGTGGTGGTTCATCCAGCTCTAGTATGACACTTTACACCCACACAATACCCTTCATTATTCTAGCCACTTGAACTTACATAACCTTACTAAAAAAAACACTTTCCTTTAAACAATAGGAAGCAACGGTGTCGCCCGAAGTGAGGACTATGACGCAGAATTCGACGACGAACGAACCACCACTCAAGTTACCATTCCTAAGGAGGTATTACTTTGTCTTTGAACAATTAAATTTGGTGATGTGTAGACAATGCCTTCGCCTTCTTCACCCTCCATCCTCCACTTATGCATACAATTAAGTACCTGGAACACTATAAGTCTGATGCAGATACAAAAAGCAGAAGATATAGCGTGTAGATTTATAGCAGAATACGCAAAAAATACCTCAAACCTTTTTTTTTCTACTCTCCTATTTACCCTTCGATTTCTTAGCCTTTTCTCATTTTAGCTTTAAGCTTATCTGAGAAATGTACTTTGTTGTATATCGTTTACCTGTTTATTTTCTCTAATTCTTTTTCAACTACAAACTTCTTTGTTTTTTAATTTATATTGATGCAATTATGTAAAAATAATAAACCCTTTTTTTCTAAGTTTTATTGCGCTTCTCATATGCTTTGTTATATTTTTCTTTATTTTTTACCATACGTTTTAAAAAATATATATTTTTTGCCATCTTTGCTCTCATGCTCTTACAACTTGTGTAATACTTTTGTCCTTTAAAAAAAACTATGAAAAAATATGTGAGAAAAGGAGTAGTTGTCTCTTTAAGTTTGTTGTAAAGGTGTAGCAATTTTTTTAGAATAAATCTTAGAGTAGAGTTTGCTAGATGATTATTTTTGTTATAGTATGCTGGCGCAATTATTGGTAAAGGCGGAACCCGAATTCGCAGGATTAGAGCGGAATCTGGTGCAACTATAACGATTGATGACGCACTTCCAGGCGCAACCGACCGCATCATTACGATCTCCGGTGTTCCAGGTCAAATTCGAATGGCTCAGTATCTCCTTCAGTCTGCTGTGAAGCAGCAGCACGATACTAAAGTAACACTCTAAAGTATTCGCCAAGTGAAATAAGGTAATTATTTATTATGTTGTGTACGGCCAAGAGAGACAGGAAGGAAAAAATAATAATAATAAAATACTTCACAGCCATTCTATGATTTTTTTTAGCATTTTTTTTTTCTTTTTTCTTTTGATTGGGTTCATTCATTACCGTTAGTGGTATGGCATCAATAATACTCTTAAAAAATATTCATATTTTAGTCGACTAACTATAAGTAACTTTTGGATTACTCTTGTAGGACCAGAGGAGCTAGAGGCACTACTAGAGACAGTTGTTGTAACACCTAAGGAGACTGATTTCACACACACAAAAATATACAGCAAATCATATTATGTATTATGCATGGGGCTATTATAAAAATTTGCATATTGTGAGGAGAACGAGAAAACTAGAGATCTAAGAAATTTTGGTGCCCGGTTAAAACCGGGCCTTTGCCTCTGTGTAAGGAGAGTAAGATGGGACACGAATGAAGATACTAAAAAAATGTACATAACATGAGACCTAGACCCAGCAGCACAAATGACATGACACAAGACAAACTTTATACGCATTTGCACCTGGAATAATGCACCAGCTATTTTGCAATCAGTGATTTTACAGCACTGATTATACTTTACGCAAGTACTGTCCTTTACGCTTGATATAAACTGATTTGGAAGTGCATGGTGTATTGCTGGGGAATCTTGTAAGTAGTAGGTTAGAAATGGAGAAAAGGTTGTACCAATCAAGAAACATCAAGATTGTCCTGAAATATTAAAGTTTTTGTTTGATCTTCGTCGTCGTCGTCACATAAGACTGACACGAAACTCGACCGACAAAGAGAAAGCACTCCAAAAAGAAAAGGCAGTTTATTTTGTCCTTTCACCACACTTTTATCAGACGGGAAAGATCAACACGCGCAATATTTGTTAGTATAAACCTTATCTCGTTCAAAAATCTAGGTCTCATGTAAACACCTGTGTACTAATTTTCTGCAAAAGAAAATTACCGTCAATCTCTCTCTCGCATAAAAATTATAAGCTGTTTTTATAATAAAACGTGTAACAATAATAATAATAAATTTTTAATAGATCTATTCGTTCTGTCACATACCAACGATGATTTGTTTTGAAAGAAACGACTATACCGAATTTCAGCACAACCTATATATAAACTATATATTATACTATAAACAATTATTACCTAAATATTCTACAGTAATAGAGTTTTAGTACAGAACACAGTATGCAACAACAAGATATTATTATTATTACCGTATAAAGTAACACAGCAATGAAAATGTTTTAAAAGATGTGATAGATCCCTTTGAAACAATGGATATTACATATTACACCATTTCATTACTACCTATTTATAGATTTGATTATAATTATAATTATTATATTATTGCTATTATTGTTGTCACCAGTTTAGCAAGCAACTTACAAATCTCCTCAACAAAGTAAATAAGTCAACAGTACATCAGTATATTATTATTAAGATTGATAAATGGTACATATTTATTATTATCTCTATGTTAAGTAGTTAGTCGTTAGAACTTTGTGTTATCTCAAAAGCAACACTTTTGTCATCTCATTCATATAATTGTTGTTACATTTTTAATGGTTCATTCTCTGCGAGGAAACTCTGGACAGGTCATTAATCTCATTTATTTTGATTTTTTTATATTCAAAATGATTAGTCTCGATCTTGGTCTTTTGTGTCGTATCATAAGATTCTTTTTTGTTTGTTTTTGTTTTGTTCTTGTCAGTATATTTCTTAATGGTGGAATTATTTAAGAGATAACCAATTGATTGTTTAGTTCAATAAATCCTGTTGTTAGTCAATATTTAATGTGTTTTTTTCGAATTCACTTGAAAAGAGTAAAAAAAATCTCCTTGAGGTAATATGAAAGCTATATAAAAAATTTCTAATTACCATTATTGAAAGTTCCCCGGTATTTGCAATTTGCAAGAAACACCACGATAAAAAACAACTTCTGGTATAAAATATATAATTATATAATTAATTTAATTAAAATATATGAAGCATATTGTAGCAGCTGTTTTTCCACGGTGACTTTCACCAACTGAAGAGTTAAGATATGAAATGTACGAAGGGTATTTATGTGATGTGTAAGGAAGTTTTTTGTGAAGGAATAAAAACATTTTAAGCACCCTCATTATTACTCGTTCGTTTTAAATGGTTAATTTTTCTGATTCATTTCTTGAGCATCCTACAAATAAATATAATACTATTAATGGTATACATCATCAATTCATCTGACATTGCAAAAGTTGAACAATAATTCAAAATACATACATTTGATCGACCAACGGAGATGCACTGCCATATATGAAAATATGGATTATAAATGAAAGTGGGCAATGTTTTCTCATGCAAAACTAAAAAAAAATAATCATTAATCACCCATGTAACCATGCCTTGTTTAACTTTCTCCGAATTTCACTTTAAAGCAAAAATAACCTATTGCACTAGAGATTTAATCTACTTGAATACCTGGAAAAGTGCCTCTTCCCACACTCCCATTGCATCCGAGCATCAGACTGCATATTTCCGTGAAGCACGTACCTTTTTTAAAAGCAGAACTGCAAAAAGCAAAAGAGAAAGTGACACCGATGGGAGTCGAACCCACAATCTTCGGATCCGAAGTCCGACGCCTTATCCATTGGGCCACGGTGCCTGTACTTTTACCTTAAGTGAAAGAAATCCTTTTTACTGGAGTAACCCTTCTTCTAGGCCCCACTTCCAACAGCCCTCAACCCTCAAAAAGCCGATACCGGTGTGACAGCAGAGGTAGGGTGGCTTAGTGAAAGTCTCTGTATGAGATGCTGTACGAGATGAATCTTTCAGTTCATTTCCCTCTGGTCTTCTTCAGCGGTTCAAGAAAACGGAAAGTGAAAGCAGTAGGTATATGATAAAGATGCACAGGTGGCATTAGAGTGGCTTTCTCAACAAGCCTTTCATTTTTCACCGGAATGTCTCAGAATGCACCGTTTTATGATTTATGATACGCAACATCAACATGGGTAGGTAGAGAAGAAAATCGCATTTTCATGGGGCTGATGCGAGAGGTGAAAATAGTTGACGGTAAAAAGAAGTTAGTGGATGCACTGGTAAATTATTATTTTATATAACGTGAGCTACCAAAAATGAGTTTTTAATACTTGCTCTTCTTTATATTTACTGTTATGTACACATTCTATGATATACTTGATTGATAAGAATAGCATAATATAAGTAGATACAACTTTCTACTAATTCCACATCAGCAACAGTTTAACACAGAAATGACCACACCGCTTTTTGTAGATATTCATATTTGGAAACGCTAAGAACAAATATGGAACAAACGTAAAGAGGTAAGGATTTACCATTTTTGAAGTCCTCTATAGGGTCTCATTTAAGAACGCCTTGGAGGGGAGGGCTTCTACGAAAGAGAAATATTGAAAGGGATACGCAACCCATCTAAGCGAATTCGTTGAGTAATTCTATAAATCTAAAATTTTCAACCATCAAATCTAGGTATAGTTTACATTACAACAATTATATTCATAGGATATTTTACACATCAAATTTAAGTATTTACACTTCATTCAGTTTCATTTCTGTCTTCTTCCTTCTTGCACCGTTCATTGATTGTAATCGTTTTTTAGCCGTTATAATTTATACTACTATCCAATATTTATTTAACGTCACTATTTCTAGCTAATCCAAAAACGAAACAGTGTACTATCTCAAACGGATATAACATAAAATGTTTCACAACTTTTTTTCCTCTAGTAAAGTAAAAGTTTTTTAAAAAGTCAGACGTACACTAATTTTTAAAGATTTACTTGACAAGAACAAGCATCAAATATTTTTTTAACGCTGCCTCTTTCTCTCTCTGTAGAATACTGATTACAGGCAATGAAACAAGCGTGGTTACATTTTACTGGATTTACAATAATTTTCCATTTAACCTACCTTTCACTAAATATTGTACATGTTATGTTTTAAAATACGTATAATTCAATAGTTGTAATTAAACGCCCATAATAAAGACAATAGTTAATATAGTTACGTACATTTACACTCACAAAAACTTATATTGACAGGTTATTATGATTAAATTAGATACATATCTTCACATTTAGATACCGATTGGAGATGACTTTCGTGCATTAGTTGCTAAATTAGTTGGTTGAAACGATCGACATTCATATAATTTGCTACAAACGCCTATGATCTTTCTATCCTCTTATTTTTCTTTCCACTATTTGCTACAATCTTAATTATTATGAGAAATATATTACTTTTATTATTTGGTTGCAAACCAGTAAGTACTCAGGAAGTACTTAAACAATCATGCACAAATCAGTTATGTCACTCAAGCACAGTTCGACCTGATATAATTCACATGAATGTTTAAAACTAATTGTAAGAATACTAACTGCGTGACACAAACAGTGATGGAACTAACAAATATGTAATTTTTTAGTAATTCAGAAACGTTTTATTATGAAATCAGTGCTGATATTACTCTTAAGATTTATAAATGTCAAAAATAAATATGATAAGCATAAATAATTTGTGCAGACAAAAATTAGCACGATTATATATACATATATGCGAATACATAAATACATGTAGACATTTCTATTAAGTATATTGATTTCATAGGTTAGGTACACAAAACATGGGTGAAAAACTTAACAATATATTTAAGATTGTAAGATTATCAATTAAAACAGTTCGAAATTGAGATGGAAACCTTATTTTAATTCGACTAGGGACTAAAAAACATTACACTTGATTCCTAAATAATAAGCTTAAATTAAATGGAGATGTTAACGAAACGTTAAAATATAATTGTAATGACTACAATTGATCTGGAGAAAGTACAACTATAAAATGTAAACATGTACAACGAGAAGACTATGAAAATTTGTAGAACACAAAAGAAAAGTGAAAGTACAAAAATGAGATTTTACTCCAACCAAAAATCTACTTATTTGATGAGAATACTCGTCCTGAGAATAACAATTCCAATTAGTGTTCTTCAGTGCTGTTAGATTCTGATCCAGAGCTGACATCGAATTGGCCAGTTGCTTGTAAAAAGGGCTGGGGCAGTTCCTGAGCAATTGCTCGCTTTCCCAAGAACTCAGATCCAAGTCGGCCCCGTTTCCAAGAGTAATCGTCAGGTTTCCTCTTTCCCAAAAACTCAGACCCCATTGCACGTTTCTCCACAAGATAGTTATACATATTGTCTGGAGAAGTAGAGTGCTCATCGGAATAGTTATTGGGATCAAAAAGTGGGTGCTGTTCTAAATCAGGTTCATAGTCTCCAGGAAATCCTGAACCGGTCCTTTTCCCTAAAAATTCTGAGCCCATTCTTCGTTTCCCTGAAAAACATCCAACAAGAAATAATAATAAGTTATAATTGATACTTTTTTAAGAACTATATTTTTCTCTCATTATAAATAGATTTAGTCCGAACCTAAAAATTCCGAGCCCATTCCCCTCTTCCCCAGAAACTCTGAACCCATTCCTCGCTTACCCAAGAATTCCGACCCCATTCCCCTCTTTCCCAAGAATTCTGAGCCCATTCCACGTTTTCCTAAAAACTCCGAGCCCATTCTCCTCTTCCCCAAAAATTCTGATCCCATGGCCCTCTTTCCCAGGAACTCTGAGCCCATTCTTCTTTTCCCCAAGAATTCCGAGCCCATTGCCCGTTTACCCAGAAATTCCGAACCCATTCTTCGTTTCCCCAAAAACTCTGATCCCATTCTTGCCCTCTTCTCTATCCCATCTTCTTCATAAGCAGGTATATCAGACCTGGAAAAAAAACATTGATCCATGCTTAACATTTTTTAACCATCCTGAAAAGCTTTTTAATATCTTGTAATTAACAGGTGGACAAACCTTTTCCCCAAAAACTCTGACCCGATTCTCCTCACTGGTCGAAAAGGTATACCCCAGTTGTTAGGCCTAAACTGGAGGGTATTTCCTCTGTTGTTGTTTTGTGCGGCGAGCAGTAAAAGACGGAGGATTGCCTGTTGTTGTGCAGTTCCTCGATTTACATCTAACAAATAATTATCACACTTTAAGACACGATCTATGTCTTCCTTTCCCCCACACTCGAGAATCAACTCAAGTCACACGCGCTTCTACTTACTTGCATTCTCATCATGAGGCGACACCATCACCATATTCGATTCATCAGCTTTCCCTCCTCCGGAGGACGAATCCGCGTAAATAATTTGAGTGAAAATAAGAAAAAGGTAGAAAACCGGCACGCTTAAAACTGAGTCCATCTGGCTATCCCTGGAAACATTTAACCAAAAAATGCAACAAATTATAGCGTGTTCCCATATAACCTATAAAAATACCAAGGAAGCCCACAATGCACATCTATATCTCAATAAATCAGTGCGCTCCCTGCGTACCAACAACTTTCCCTTTTAGAATGTGGGCAAGAAACCCTCACTAGAGCGAGTAATGTAATTACCCCATTTGGACCGCTGAGTGGTTGGTAGTTTGTAATAATTTATAAAACTGTACAGGACACAAAGTAGTTGTTCCTTGGCTGCTATGCTCAAGTCTTCGTTTTTGCCTGTTCACTTATGTGTGGGTTTTTAATATCTGCTTCCAATATGATCTCTAGTTAACCATCCCCCTCCTACGCGATTCCCTCTTCTCATTGAAACGGGACATGACTTTAAATTGAAGAATATGTGGAAAAGCATCGCCTCCCTTTCCAAACAAAAACTTTTGCTGCTGCCTCGTGAGAAAGCAGCGTTCTCCATATTACTCCGATTCAAACCTACATTTTTTGTAACGATATCATCGTCAAATGTTAGCAAATACGCGTCATATCCCTTTCCATTTATATAACAGAGCTACCATACCAAATACCACCAGCAGCCACAGTTACCACTTAACTTTGCAGTTTCAGGTTTGTTGGGAATGAAGTTTTTTTTAGTTTCGTAGGATTGCGGTCTGTATCTGAATGTAGGAGTAGCTTATAGAGCCAACTATATTTCTAGTTTCAATTCAATGAATTTTCATCAACAAATTTTTCCCTGCTAATAATAGCAGCGTTGCGATATCATGAAAGCAGGGAACTGAATAGGGTGCTGGTTTCTTAGAGAGGAAAGTTCCATGTAGTTAGTAGTAGGCGGTGGTAATGCTTGTTATATGGAAAACAGTTTGAAAACGTGTTATCAATTCTCATAATAGTATTTCTAGTGCACTGTACACATAACACAGAAATAAGATAAGCAATACTATTGAGTTAGCGATTCCAGTTAGCGATTGATTGTGTGTATTTGTAGTTAGGTTGAAAGAAAGCTAATGTTTTTCTGGCATCAGACCCATGTAAAATATTAGATTAGATGGGTTTTTTGTATGATTTCAATGCAATGAGTTCCGGCAGTAGGGCCCTAGGCTTCTATATTTTCTACTTTATTTCACCCAAAATATGTACTTCTTTCTTTAAAAAAAATGTTGTCAGTCTGGAACATGTTGGAATGCACAGAAATGCAATGCAGCAAGATTAGTCAATGTACGATTCATATTTTCAATGATTTAAAATATGGAAGGGTCAACATCATTGGAGGAACATTTGGAACTCAAACACGGAAAATGGTAGGAGATCACTAAACGGAATGCTTCTTCTTTTAATGAGGCATTTGTAGTGGTTTGCATCCCTGTTCTTCCCGAATTTGCACTTCATCTTTTGGAATCCAACCTTTCATCGATGTTTGACGGACAACCTTGGCATATGACTGACGTCCCCTTTGAAGTTCAAACTGACGATTCAAACAGTCCCCTACGGATGTACTTTTTCGCTTCAATGCAGTCATTAATATGCGGCCGAAACCAAACTAATAATTATATGTAGTACTGCATGGAAATATTTTTAAAGTGCAAAAATGCATTATTTGCAATCTTGGACACAGATACCTTCACAAAGTTGAATACATCGAACGGATATCGTATCGATATATTAGCTTTTAGAACGAATACTTGTTACAAAGGATTAAACTGTAGCAACAATTTAAGCAATTCTTTCAATAATAAGTTTTCTTTTTAATCCAATAATGCGCATTTTTATGAATGCGTTGCAAAATTGTTTGAGAACCCTTTGAATTTTCAGACCCAGATAATACAGGCCAATACATATTATACCATGCTGGCGTCGCATTCATCGTTAAATCTTCAGAGTAGTGTTTGTTTTCAAACATATCTATATAGCCATATATGCAGTTTCATTCCCTAATATTATAGAATACTGCGGCCGATAAGCTTGCCTGCCATGATGAGATAAAATTTAATATTTAAAACTGACAACCATTCGGGATCCACTTGTGGGCCGCTAATAACAAAGGGTAAGAATACATGAAGCCACAAGATGAAGGAAATGTGGTTAGAGGTACTGTCACAGGCATCACTTGGTTGTCCTACGAAATGCACTTTATAAGACTTAAATACCTACTCGTTCCGAACAAGACGGAATAAAGTCAGTCAATAGTTTTTTTTACTATTTGTAAACTACTCTTACATCTTGTTATTATTGAATCCACAGAAGAGCAGTGGAAGAATGCTCTGAGCTCATGATTCGTGAAAATAATGTCACAAGAGAGAGCATCTTGTATAAACTCTTCAACTCCCTTTTTCATTTCCCCTCTGTGTTTCCCCGTTTCACAGAAACGTTACAATATCCACTCACATTTTCTTGCAGAAGTAAAGCGTGAAAGGGAGAAAATTATATGAAAATCATAATGAGCATGATGCAAGAAGCACATATTTGTACATACAATGCATACATCCTCTCTTCCTTTCACTTCTCTCTCATCTTTCAAAGTGTGTCTGAGCATGCCCCATATTCTTCCGACCTTTCTCTCTTCCAAGGGAATTCACAGTAATCAGCATGTTACGAAAGTTTTCTACATGAGAGCACCACTAATATTTAGTCTAATTACCAGTCAACTAGATGAACTTACTTTCACTAAAACAAGCTCTTGTAATGTCAATTATAGAAGGGCATGTTTAAGTTTGCACACACGCATCACTTGGTGCTTGTTGTCGTGATGTGACGTAATAAGGAGTAGGTCAATTTTCTTCACATAATGAAATCACCCTTTGAATAATTATGTTAAATGTGAGCACTAATTACATATGCATGTTCTGCTTAACAATTACCAAGAAAGGAGCAACCAGGCATGCGAAACGTTTCACTTAAATCTCCATATATTTACGAAACTATGAGCTATAATTAATATACAAGGAGATATGGTAAGAATTAAAAAAACAAAACAAAGAAATTTGTGACAAAATGTATGGGGTTGTGACAAATAATTGATCATCTCTCTAGTTGGCCTGGCCTGGCCTGGTTATCATCAAGCCAACAGATGGGACCATTCCACATCAATTTTCTATTGCGCTTCAAGCTTCACTTTCCGGAAAATCTTCCTCAGCAGTTCCTCCCCCTTCTGCGAGACCATCTTCCCTTCTGATTTCTTCCGGAGATCTGAGATCTATAGCGAATTTCTTTTTCTTCACGTTGGTTTTATCATTTTGCCCACCAGCAAGTGCCACACTGGCAGCCGCACCACCAACTATACTGCTTGTCCCTGCTTCCCCACTTCCTTTCACTTTTTTGCTGTACACCTCAAAAGCTCTGGCCAGTTCCATTGTGAGCTTCCTCGCTGTTTCCCTGCTGTCACAGACAAACGCATGACATCGAAATGGATGACTATCTGGTGTGATTCTTTGCTGATTATCATTTACAACAATCATTGCAAACACTCTGGTGTAGACGATATCTTGCACGCCGTAAGATATTGATTCAATTTGAAAGTGTCCTGATGGACAAGATGGATTCTGATTTTGTGGCATGGGCGACACATGAATCCCTGTACTTGTCACTTGCAATTTCAACAGAGGCAAAGGTTGCTTGTCTGATGTCAACTGTAACTTTGCATCTTTTACCATTTCATCGACAGGATTTCTCGTGTACTTTATTCCCCACAAGTGGGAAGTTGTACGGTAGCCCAAGTACTTTACAACAAAGGTCGAATTCACATCCTGCACAATTTTTTTGCAAAAATATTTTTGATTAGTTGTTGCATATGAAGTAGGTGTGTGAATTTAGGAGAAAATTTTGAAGGATTTTTTCTTACCATTTTTCAAGTTTGTATTGTTGGCGTCTTCAAGAATTTTTTTCTTTCTTACTGACTTGCTTTCACATTCGATAGAACCAATATTGATTTTACTGACAGAAAATAGTCTCGTTGTTACTCTGGTATTTTGAGTTAAAAGTGGAAATTGATTCACTTTGCACGTCACTTTATTATGCGTTCGATCTCGTTTCAAAATTTTAGGCAAATTTTTTGTTTGTTATTTTGACTTGCTTTTTGTAGCGTACCTATGTGACATGTTAGATCAACAAACAATGCTACCTTGCCCTATCCACATGCTAGAGAGAGAGAGAGAGAGAGCAGAAGCCATACAGTAAAGTTTTAACGGAATGCTTCAGTGATCATCATCGGCCTACCATCACCTCATACTATCACTGGGGAATTCTGTCATTAGAATAATATTATTATGATGATTGTCTGTGCATACACAATTGTTTGTGATTCTCTCGCTAAAAACTGAAAAGTTACTTACGTAAACCACATTACAGATCGCATCATCATCATAACCTTTAACAGTAATATCAGCGCTGTATATATACTCTGCTGTCGCACAAACTTTTCCTTCCGATAAAAAAATACTCTGTTTGTGTATTCAGTAAAATTATTACGTGTGTGCACCAACTCATCCCACACTTGAGCTCGGGTTGATTGAATGACAGAAGTGGGGATAGAGAGAGAGAGAGAGAGAGAGAGAGAGAGAGAGAGAGAGAGAAGCATCATGTAACAATGACAGAAATCGCTTGCATGGAATAATCTGCATACTCATGGAATTTTAATACTACACAAGAAGATCTCGCTTCTCTCCACTGATGAATATGCACATATACCTGATCTTTGTTAAGCTCACCATTGAAAAATGACTTGTTGTTAGTTGAATCCAGAATAAGCTGAAATAGTGTAGAAAGGCTTATTATAGGAACAAAGATTCGAACTAGTTTTTTTATACGATTTATAATGAAAACCGGAAATGTGGGTGTGTGTTCGAAAAAATAGGTAGATGCATTCATAAACATTTTAGATGTGTAGCACGGAAACAATAAATAGAATAACAACAGGTAGGAATATACCTAGTATGAGTTTTGGCTGTAGGGTGGCTCTCTGCAAAGCAGGCTGTATGGTAGTAGAGAGCAACAATGGAATGACAATAGGAATATGTGTAGGTATATTGTTGTTGGGTAGTAATGAAGAATTGATAGCGTTTTTTGGGGTGATGGTAGGAGACGATGATGATGAAGCTTAAATAGAAATCTAACCAAAAACTGAATTCAAATCAGTTTATTTAAGCTTCTCTCCGGATATGAATGATTATTTTTGTGGATGACGATTACGATGGGTCCTTTTTCGCTTCAAGAGACAATCGCAGTCGGGTGTGGTTCAACTACTTTATTTGTAATGGAGATATAAAAAAAGCAAGTTTTGAAATCAACTGGTGGTGCTTCATAAATCTAAGGAAAGAATGGAACTGAGCAGAGAGGTGAAGTGATAGAGAGATGAGTGATGTTTGAAATGTTTGATAAAGGCGTACCTACACATGATACACTACTGCAGTTAGAATTCTGTTATGCATTTATTATGAGGTGGTGGGAGTAAATGAAAAAATGGTAAATCACGGCACAATAAACTGATAAAATGACACGAATCACCTTTTCTATTTTTGGCAACCAACACTGTTCAGAGAATCGGAATAAAAGTGAGAACTAATTGAATCCTTGAAAAAAAATATTCTGTTACATTTATACTCTCACTATAATTGCCTGCGTGAGATATGGTTTTCTGTGGAGATGTAATTTGTAAATACGGTAATGTAAAATGAAGAAGAATCAAATATGGAAATCTCATTTAAAATTCGATTTACTGACTGTAAGAGAGAGGAATGTTTGATGCGAGTAAAGTGCCGAATCAGTAGTGGATTGGATAAGTGTAGAGTGAATGACGCTTGATGGGTTGATATCCTTTTCGGCATAGTCACACAGTGGCCTTTTTTCAGACAAGTGAGCATTGTCAACTTGTCAACATTTTTTTAAGCGTAACTCTCTATCATGCAGAGGCTTTAGTACGTACTTATGTGAGATGACGATTATGTGAGGAAAAATACTAGGAAAATTGGTTCCTCGATTAATTGATGTAAATGCATTATCTGAGTAACAAGTCTTATCGCAACTTTTGACAGGTGTATTGATATAATTTGCCCTTTTTTATGCAATAGCACTGTGGAGAGCTGTATTTGTGAAAAACAATGGCGAACTTGCAGGAACAACCGAAATGGCCCGATTTCTGGCTGCTTTGTCTGTATGTGGATGGAAAATAAGGAAAATATACAGATATTGATTTCGTCGCTGGCCATTTCGCATGATATGCAGTGAAACCACAAAGTTTCCGTGTAATGATGACAGTAATCCAATTTGTTCATT
The DNA here is from genome assembly GCA_034700685.1 of Willowsia buskii. Lineage (NCBI taxonomy): Eukaryota > Metazoa > Arthropoda > Collembola > Entomobryomorpha > Entomobryidae > Willowsia > Willowsia buskii. The sequence goes on from JAQIXW010000480.1 coordinate 29,288, forward strand.
AAACGGATTCGCATTCATTTGGGAATGTTTAACATGGAATAGTTATAGGCTGTATGAAAATATAAGCTTACTACACACTTTTCAAGCTTTTCAAAAAAGATCTAAGACTTAATGCAAGATTTTCAAGACATTTCAGATGCACCCTAATTTCATACTTTTCTTCAAAGTGCAGATCTGTTTGATGCATGACTGCACTTGTGACTTGATTGCAAATGTTTCCAGTTGAAATTGTGAATTAATTGCACATTAAAAAATTGCACAACTCTACTTTGTCATAAACAAAGGAAAGGCAGAGAGGATCGAGATTGCAATCCCAATTATCTGAATATATCGCCATGTTTACTGCTCTCTCTGTTTTTCTGTTTGATAAACTTTTGCAAAATACATACACGAGTCCAATGGACTGGTAAGTAGATGAAATGACACCCATGACGACACTTCATGCTTTATGTGCAACTTTTCATGTAACAACCGCAAAGTCAAGGCCGCGCTCTTATAGGTATATAAAGTGTTATC
>JAQIXW010000481.1:0-29799 GCA_034700685.1 Willowsia buskii
TAGTAGTCACACTTGCAGAAACAACGCAGCAGATTTTAAAGACCCTGCATTATATTATGACACAATTAATCAAATTCCAAAAAAAGAAAGGAGAAAACAGAAGGGAGCCGTTTTTATGTTGCATGTGAAAGTTACTATTACAGCTTTATGGGACAAGTTGAACCACACAAATTGTGTAATAAACACTTAATTAACGATAATGACCAGCAATAGAATAGAAGCAGCTAGCGTATCAGATGCTTTTCCGTGACTGCAAAAAAAGCGCATGTTATCCTCCCACTAAAACCAGCTGTTCATTTGGAGCAATGCCTCCTTTCCTATCACTCGTCCTCCAGAGTTTTTATGGAGAAGAACGGAGGAATAAGATGCCCTCCTTCCTGGAAAAATAGAGGACTTGGTTGGATGCTGGAGATGCGAGATGATATGATGGAACCGTGCTCAGCTAAGGAATATTGGATATTATGGGAAAATTGCAAGTACATACTCTAGAATTTCGACTTTTCTCTCGTTTAAAATTTCAGATGAGAAAATACGAAAAGTAAAAATCTGTACAAAACATAGGCCGTTTCTTTGGTTGCAGAGGGGCTGGTCATAAAGGCCAAGTCCAACCTGCAATTCATCCCCGAAGTTATTCAAAATTCGAATATAAATATCACTGGCATGACTTAAGACGTAGTGTATATACTTCCCCTTAAGTTCTTTGTTCTCCAGAAAAGAATGTCATCCTCTTTTCGCGCTTCGCCCCTTTCAATTTCTCGTTTTCAAAGAAACAGCTCACCGGCACGTTTTCTCTCTTAAAAGCTATCATCCAAGCTGATTCTCTAGTCTGGACATTTTGCAACGTTCTCCAGCTAAGCTCCAGCTGAATTTCCCAAGTCTCTCTAGTCATCCACCTGCAATGTATTTTAGTGCTATCCTTTTTGCGTATAGTTAAGTTAAGTTAAGGAGGCCGGAGGTAATAAAAAAGTCACTCTTTGTCAGCAGTATTCTCAGCATGGCAGGGTATGCTGGGAGCTCTGGACAATAGTTTCTGATGAGTCATCTTCTCTATTCAATTACGTAATTTTTGTTTTAGTATTTACTATTCTGCCATGACTGGAAAACGTGCTATCGACGACATTCCTATTCTTCTCATTCATCTTCTCTGTGAGTTTTGTGCCGACAAAAAGGAATGCCGAAATCAAGTTGAAAGAGTTGAGGTGGAGAGCAGCTAAAAAATGAAAAATTTGCAAAAAAGGGTTAACTCGTAGATTTCATTCCTATTATGCTCTCCTGCCCATGGCAATTAATTGGCGATATGTATCTGTTGTATGCCAATATTTGCTTTGCTAGTTTTAGACTCTAGTCAAAAGTAACAACCAAAGTCATCCAAGCTGATACCTGACTACCTGACGCTTTAGAGAATGAATAGTAATGATGAAGATCGTGAACTGGTTTTTAATGACTGTCTATATGAAAGTAATTACTGAAAATAAGTCCAAGTATGAAGTGTCGACTGTGTGGTTGATTGAGTGATAAAATTATTCGAAACATTTAATATTTTTTCGAAGTCATCATTACCATTTTTATTTTTATTCGTAACTCAATAATTACCTGTGTATTGTCATTGTGTATTTTACAATTACATTACCAACAACACAACGGATAGATGTGTCCCTCCAGTCAGTCAGTCAGTAAGTCGGTCTATGTGACTCATATTTTCTGCTTTCTTAAAAGCTGCTTTTAATCATGAATCATTTTTAGACACAATTGTTGGTAATACTCAGGTTTTTTAATGCATGCTACTTAAGGTATCTTAAATATAATTGATTAGGTTAGAAGAGCTGTGCTATTAGGTATTAGGTAGTTGTGTTTTATATCTGATTCGATTGTGTGCATGAAATCAATTATTAGTCTCGTTCGTTAGTTAGCAACAGTAATTGCATAACTTAACTAGTTGCTCGATGTAGTTCAAGTTTCGTGCAAGTGGAGACAAGTTATCTGTTTTGGGTATCAATCGAATTCTAAGATTAGTAGTTATATTTTGGTGTGTCTGACGTTTCTTTTTCGTGCCCAAGTGACAACTCCTTTGACTTTTCAACCTGTCAACTGTTTACTGTCAGCCCTGCTGATGCAATAATGGTAAACTAAACTAAAAGTAAACTATTCTGAGAAAAAAACGTTCATAGTTGTTGTTAATGTTACGCTTATAAAGTTATTTTGACCTCCGAGCAAAAACGTTTTTTGTTCATTTTCGTGCTTTCTATTAACCATTCATTCATTCATGGTTGAATGAAATCTGTAGTAAACAGTTTTAAACCTTTCTCTCCCCCAAGCAATGACCGTTTATGGTTATACACGTGAAGCCGGTGTGGAGAAGAATCAAGATTCGCTGTCAAAACGCTAAAGCATGGTAACTTGTAAACAAGATAAAAAGAATATTATGACGATTAGAGAAACGTAAGTTAGTCGTCGTAAAAAACGCATTGACGGGATTGCAAAGCTTAAAAAACTCATAGCCACAGACAAGAGACAGTGTAAGGTTTTCGAGGTGTGAGATTATAACATGCTCAGATATATGGGAATGCGAATGCCATAATGCCATGAAATTTGCACCGGGCACCGACCGACTTGGTCCCTAACCTACTGAACACTAGTATGCTGGCCATAGTTAAGCACGTCACACTGATTCCTGGTAAAAGTTGGAATGTGTTAAGTGATTGCCATTTAAAATGAATGTGCATATAAATATTTCGCTTCACTCCACTTCCAACTTTACAAGGATATTAATAGAGGGTTGCAGTGCCCGATCGAGCGATTGATTTTTATTTCTGCGTTTTATGCAACATGAAGCATTAGTGGGTTTCGGTTTGTGCGTGTTTTGTGTGATTGTGTGATATATATTTTTGGATTTTGTGAAAACGTGCTTCTCTGAGAAAACCTTAATTTTAATAAATTGGAGTGATAATACATTATTGTCACAAAATCATATAAGTACACAAGTAAGTTGTCGTTTTCAGTTGCAGGTTGCAAAATAATTTATGTCAACTGGTTAAATGTGACAATTTTGCTTGTAGTTCAATTGTTCAATATATGTACATACATACATGAATGAATATAAAAATATCAATATAAGTAACTATAGTGGCTAAGGTACGATCATGAGTTATCTTGTCTGACTCTAAAGATAAGAGTCAAAAGTAGAAGTAGATATATGAGTTAATGCGTGTTTTCCATTATAGTTGCTGTCAGTCAAAATAATTGCAGACTATGCAGACTCAGACTACATAATTTTTGGATTAAATTGAAGTGGCATTTGTTCAGAGTTCATTTGTTGGGTTTGGCTTAATTTGGTTTCTTATCATGGCCGGCTTTTGTGTCGTTGGTAGGTAGCTTAAAATGAAAAATGTTCAAGTAGGCAGATAAGAATTAAATCCAGATGGTATTAACAATATAGATGATAATGATAAGGTAAAACCACATGGGAATCGATAGCATATGAAAAATTTGCTAGAGTTGTTGAATGAATGGAAAAGGCGGCGATCAAAAGAAAATGCATACCTTCCAACTATATTCAATTACGTAGCGGCTGCTACCGTGCTACCTATAAGATTCATTGGCAGAGCAGTTGAACTCTTGAACTAGAAACTAGAACTGGTTTCCAGTTCCAGTGAACTTGTCAAACGTCAACGAAGATCTTTTTATGATGTTCATGTTCTTATGAGTTCTTTGGTATTATGCATAGTATTCACAAATTCAATTAATTATCGATGCTTAATTTCGTTTCATGCAAAACATTTACGATACATTTTGATTACTCAATAATCGTACTGAATATGATCTTATGATTATATTTTTATACTCTTTTATTCCCAATTTTAAAAGGTGCTTTTGGAAAGGAGAACTTAATTAGTGCCATACCTTCCAGCTCATCTTTAAACAATTCAAGTATTTTTGTTACCTGTGTTCCTACCAAAGTAAACGATCATGCCAATTTTAAATAGTCTTGAAGGCGGCGGGGAGATGGATGAAAATAGTGATAAAAGGCAAGTTGGTGAATTAAAAAATGGTGCTTGTCTATCCTTTACCGTGTTTTGAATGGCTAATAGAATTTCTGATTTTATCTTGTTAAATACAGAGGGTTACTTGCGTCGGAAGTGCGTGATGATGATGATGACGAGAACGAGAATGTACCTGAAGCCACAAACAGTGGTCGATTTCAAAGCTCCTCCACAGAACGAGTGAAGAAGCGTGATAAAGCAGAAAATGAATACAATAATGATCCTCAAAGTCAATCTCTAGTTAATCAAACCATTTCATCGTCATCTCAGTTACCTGCTAGTAGTAGTGAAAGTGATACCGCAGTTAATGGGGAAAGCAGCGAAGATGACGAGGAGAAGGCACAAGTCTCATATTTTAGTTTGGTAAGTTTATGAAATGGAAAATTTGCATTGCCTTTGTACGGCCTGCAGCTGAAATTGGAACTTTTGGTTCCAGTATCGATATTCCACCAAATGCGAAATATTCCTGGTCATCATTGCCCTCATCCTTGCCACAGCGACGGGAGTCGTTCCAGCGCTGGCCAATCTCTCGTTTGGCCGATTCACGAAAGTAATTGTGGCATACGCGTCAGATCCATCGAGAACATGTCCACCGCCACCTCACAATGGGACAACGCCATTTATGAAGGAAGTGGAGCTGTTTGTTATGTATCAGTCATCACTAGCTTTCCTCGAGTTTGTATGTGGCTACCTTTTTGTGATGAGCCTCAACTACGTCGCAGAAAAGCAGGCATTTAAGATCAGAAAGAACTACTTCCGCAAGTTACTCCAGCAGGAAATCAGTTGGTTTGATAAAAATGCGAAGAGAGACTTCTCATCGAGAATGGTTGAGTAAGAGCTGCAATCAGTTGTTTGTTATATTATGTCATACTTAATCACACTTTTGTTGAATTTTTGATAAGTTAAATGACAATTACCTAATTTATAGGGACATGCTGAGAATCCAGAATTCAATGAGTGAAAAACTAGGCATGTTTGTTTCGGCGGTTTGCAACTCCATTTTCCTCATCTGCATCTCATTCTACATGGGCTGGAAGTTGACCTTGGCCTTGATGGCGTTCATCCCCGTGTTAGGGATTATTTCTGGGTTCGATTCCAGCGTACAAACCAGCATGACCACTAAGGAACAGGATGCGTACGCAGCGGCAGGATCCATTGCAGAGGAAGTATTCACCAACATCCGAACTGTGCATGCATTTAAGGGACAAGAGAGAGAGATGAAGAGATATGATGAAAAAATAATTCACGCCAAAAATGTGGCTTTCAAACGTCATATTTTTGTTGGCTTGGGAAATGGACTGATTTGGGCTGTGTCCCTCACCAATTTTGCTTACGCCTTTTGGTATGGATCTGTGCTGGTTGTGTATTCAAGAGAATCAGGGGATGGCCTTTATGGACCAGATAACGTCATGGTGGTAAGTGTCGAGTCTAATAAACCTATTGTTAATTGCTGGTGTCTTTCATGGAATTGAACGAAATGATCCCAAATGTGTGTTTGGATGCAGATTTTGTTCGGTGTGATGATGGCGGGGTTCTATTTTGGTGCATCCTCCGAATACATTGAAGCCATCAGTGGTGGATCAGGAGCGGCAGCTGGAATATTTCCCGTTTTGGATAGGTACGTACATACATGACAAATGACAAAGGCATTACTGACTATAAACTTCCCACTTTGTTAAACTAATTTGTTCCATTAATTTTGAATTTAGAGAGTCTGAAATAAACAGCATGTCATCTGATGGGATCGTGCCTACCAGTCGGTCAAATGGTGATATCGTATTTCGCAATATCAAGTTTTCCTATCCCACCCGATCTACTGTAACTGTGAGTCAGTCACACTAAAAATGCTTTGTTTTTAATACGGAAACTAAACGGATGTTCCATATTATATATTACCTTACGTGTATTTTTCCGTGTAGGTTCTTGACAAACTCTGCCTTCGAGTAAGACCCGGCCAAACAGTAGCCCTTGTTGGATCCTCCGGTTGTGGGAAATCAACTTGTGTCCAGCTTCTCCAAAGATTTTACGATCCTACAGATGGTGAGATCACACTCGACGGAGTAGATATAAAACAGCTAAATATCAAATGGCTCAGATCCCAACTTGGAGTTGTGGGCCAAGAGCCAGTTCTTTTCAACACAACCATCGCAGAGAACATTGCCTTTGGAATGAAGGACTCCGTGACGAGAGAAGAAATCGAGGCAGCAGCAAAGCAAGCTTATGCTCACAACTTCATCATGCAACTTCCAAAGGGATACGATACTCGCGTCGGGGAAAGAGGCACTTCACTGTCAGGTGGACAGAAACAGCGTGTTGCGATTGCCAGAGCTCTTGTCAGAAATCCCGCTGTTTTGCTTCTGGACGAGGCTACATCCGCTCTGGACTTCCAAAGTGAGAGTATCGTACAAGCGGCATTGGAAAGAGCTAGTGAAGGTCGCTCTACAATCATTGTAGCTCATCGGCTGAGCACCATTAGGGCAGCGGATGTGATTTACGTGATCGACAAAGGGGCTGTTGTGGAGGAAGGGACTCATTCAGAATTGATGCAGCTCAATGGTCGTTACTACAAGTTAGTTATCAGTCAAGAAAAGGATGGCGACAATTTGCAGGGAGGTGATGAGGATGATGATGATGACGCTGACGCCACTGCCATAGATTTTTCTCAAAACGATCCCGACGTTGAGGTGTATCTGTCCAGTGTACCTGGAACAGGAAAAATTACCAGTCGCACGAGATTGATAAGCCAGTGCTCACTTGATGAGCCAATACAAACTTCAAAAGAGGATGATGATGAGGAAGAAGACGAGAAGCAGTTAACTGGAAGTCTTAGCTATTTACGGATGTGGAAAATGAATGCGCGGGAGTGGCCGTTTCTTACGATTGCTTTCATTTGCTCTGCAATCAAAGGTCTACAAATGCCCGGATACGCCTACGTTTTTGGAGAATTTATCCAAAGTTTCACGCTAAAAGATGACATGGAAGTTCTGAGTCACGGAAGGTTCTATTGTTTTATTTACCTTGGAATCGCTACCATCACAGGGATTTGCGGGTTTCTGCAGTTGGCATTAGTTGGAATTTCTGGAGAAAGATTCACCTATCGCATTCGAAAAATACTTTTTGGCAATCTACTTGAGCAAGACATTAGCTTTTTTGATGAAGCAAAGAATACAGTTGGCAAGATCACTGCTAGACTGTCCACAGATGCGTCTAGTATTCGGGGTGCAACAGGATCGAGAATTACTGGAGTGCTGCAAGCATTTGCAATTGTGATTGGGGCGGGAGCAATGTCCTTTTACTATTTGCCGAGTATGGCAGCAGTGACAATCGTATTTGTGCCCTTGATGATTTACGTTTCCTTTATGGAAGGGAAAGTCATGAACACTGATAATGTGATTGAGAGGGACTCCATCGAGCACTCGTGTAACGTCGCAGTGGAAGCGTTAAGTAACATCAGAACGGTGGCAAGTCTCTGCGCGGAGGAGGAATACATACAAATGTATGAAGACGCCTTAGCAGCATCTCACAGGTTCGATGGATTATCTTAAAATCTTTGATTTATTCAAGTTAATTTGATAATGATTCATATAAACTAAATTTTTATTCTATTTTGTCCGTGTAGAATTAACAAAAAAAGAGCCCATATTCGTGGTGTGGTTTATGGAATTGTGAACGGAGCGTCTATGGTCGCCTATTGCATTAGCTTATGGTATGGCAGTCACCTCGTGGAGCAATCTTGTGTCGGGATAGGAGATATATTTAAAGTTGCAGAAGCTTTGATTTACTGTACAACTTCTGGTGGTGCAGCGATCAGCTATGCACCTGACTACGACAAAGGAAAGATAGCTGCTGCAAGAATTTTCAAACTTTTAGATGTCCGACCCTTGATATCCAGATTTAGTCCAAACATCGTACTTGGACAGGTCAAAGGACAGGTGAACTTCGAAAAGGTCAATTTCAACTACAGAAACAGACCTTCAGTCAAAGTGCTCAAGAATCTGAGTTTGGAGGTGAAGGCAGGAGAAACTGTGGCAATTTGTGGACCGTCCGGAAGTGGAAAGTCAACTTGTGCGGCACTCATTTTCCGGTTTTATGATCCAGTATCTGGTTCTGTGGTATGTGCTACTAAACTATGGATTGGATTAACGTCAATAGTCATTTACCTAGTTTAAAAAAAACATGCTCATGTTTTATTCTTCTTGTAGAAATTCGATGAGTTTGATCTAAAGAGAGTTAATCTAGACTTCATTCGTCAGCAAATCGCGCTCGTCTCTCAAGAGCCAATTCTCTTTGACTGTTCCATCAAAGATAATATTGCGTACGGGGATAACACCCGAGATGTTCCAATGGACGAAATTATTGCTGCTGCAAAGGCCACAAATATGCATAATTTCATCACCTCCCAGCCTGGTGGGTATGAAACGAGAGTGGGGATGCTGGGCAATCAAATGAGCGGCGGACAGAAACAAAGAATTGCTATTGCTCGGTAACAATTACTAATTAACCATTAAACAATGCTTCACATCACCGATCGTATTTGTATTAACAAATGTTTATAAAATAGTGCCATCATTCGTGAGCCAAAACTCCTTGTTCTTGACGAAGCCACCTCCGCCCTCGACACTGAGAGTGAGGTTGCTGTCCAGGCTGCGCTGGACAGCGCTAAAGAGGGAAGAACGTCTGTAACCATTGCTCATCGTCTCAGTTCAATTGCAAATTCCGACAAAATTTTTGTGATGAGAAATGGAAGAATTGAAGAATGCGGCACACACCAAGAACTTATTCACCAAAATGGGGGGATATACCAGACCATGTGGAATGCGCAGTCCTCCTCTCAACAAAACGAAGATGAGGGTGATCATTAACAGTTAGTACTTATCACAATCACAAGCTAGTTTACTTTAAGTTTTATGTTAGCCATTTTTAAAGTTGTGGCAGGTCACAATTTAAATAGTGAATATTATGCGTTTTGTTTTACTTTGTTCAAACACATAGTTCCTTTCTTATTGTTCCTGTTTTTTTAAATTAAATAGAATATTATTTTTATATAGCCAATATAGTTGTTACCGTTGTTATAACTGCCTCTTGAGAGTTGTGTGCAATGCGTACTAAGCAATAATGGATACCAATGAAAAACAATCAATCAAAAAATCTAAACACAATTTTTGTGTATAATGTAATTATTATTTCATAGGTAAAATTTGTATCGCAGTTCGTGTATCGTGTACGGTCAATAAAACGTTTTCTTTTGTATGTCAACACATTAATTATTCTTGTTTCGTCACAATATCATAATTAAAACATTAATTACGCCGCAGTCATAATAATAATATTCACCATCAAAACAACAATAATATTAAATTCAGAAGAAGAGTTGCAATAATAATAATAATTGGTACAAATTACTTATAAATATATATATATATAGATTGTTGGCATCTTTAGATACGGCACGTTAAGAAAAAGAATCATGTTTTTTGTAATAATATGGCATTCAACATATTGTTTTGCAGTAATTGTTGTCGTCAAAGTAATATAACATTTATGGTAATCCACACACACATAAACAGACAGTCGGAGAAACACGAGAAATGTGATGATTACGAGCGAGTTTATCATGTATTTTTACAGACTTTTTTTGTTCCTTTTTTATCGGGATGTCGTTAAAAATTCTTTGCTTTTAAAAGTTTTCTCTTCTTCAAAGGCTGTATACTAAATATATGTAGATTGTTTTGTTATTATTATTTTTAAGAGTCTAAATAATGTATGAATTGCAAACTAATCGGTTCGAGTCCCTTCAGAGCCGACACTCTGGGTTCGCTGGTATTGTGGAGAGGGTCTTGAGGTAACAGCGGTTCTATCTGAGACGACACCTGTTTCTGAGTTTCTTGGAGTGTACACTATAGGATCACCACGCGGAGTCACGGCTTCACCTCGCATGAATCTCTCTAGCTTATCGACACACGCGTCCTGGTAGTCGTGAATCCATCTGAAGAAGAACAAAATCATATTCAAACCACTTTGAAAAGAATGATTTGGGAAACGAGTTAAAAGTAATATACTATTGCTGACGTACTTGACACCATTAAAGCTCGCCACAGGCTGTATGTCTTCAGGAAGATCTTGCGGGTCTGGCCAAATGAAATTGTCCATGATAGGAATTATGTTGCACTGGGAGTTTAGGGCTGCAACTATTTCCTGTTTGTCAAAATCATTCATATTGAGTTGTAGTTTTTTTTTTAAATTGAAAATACAATCAATCAATTCAGATTAGAACTTACTCGGTGCACCCAGTCTTTGCACTCCGTGTCCTCCACGCACCTGTCCAGCGCATTTGGCGTGAGCACGAGAAGAAAATGTCTCGCCTGTCTGATATTGTGGAGGAGATTATTGTCGAATTTGCCAGCCTCCAGTCGTTCCACATCAATAAAAACGCTAAACTGCCTGAGCTGAAGGTGGACCTTGAGTAAACTGGCGAGTTGAGATCCGTTGGATCGACGGTAGCTAATGAAAACGTCCAGTGGCTTGTCAGGGTTCTCCTCTGAGGTGGATGCCATCGCAGACTTTTCTACTTGAAAGGAAAAGGAAAAATAGTTAACGAAATGCAGATGCAATGGAACAGTATTTTAAATCTCTTCCTCTTCATCTAGCTGGGATTTACCTTTTAGAGCGTCGATGATACGTCTTCTATCAATACTGTTTTTGACTCCACACTCTGCGAGAACTTCCTCATTTACGCACTTCCGGAGAGTATCCTTGTCGACGTGGTTGTTGAGTAATGTGTAGGTATACGCAGAATATTCGGGGTGGATGGAACTGAGAAAGTCGTTGAGATTTGAGGTGTCACAGCTCGAGTAGTCTGCCATTCTTTTCAGGTGACGTAAATCTCTCATAAATCTAACGAAAAATGGAAATCATCAAATAATTTATCGTCTTTTTCTATATACGCCAAAGCTAAACATTTTCCATTTCATCAAAATCCCTAACCTTTTTCTGAGGATTCCGTTTTCCATCCCAATGTCGTCCTTGAGCATGTCCTCAATCAACTGGAGGAGGAGATCACCATCCACTCTGGAAGCCATAAAAGAGTCTGCGTACTTGTCAAAGCCTTTCTGAATCACCCACTCCCTTACATCCTCACTCGACCAGAGCGGCACTTGCTGACTGAGTTTGTGAGGTACTGTTTCGCCAATTAACTTCAATGCTTGGGCGGCGTACTTGGATGCTAGTGCGTTGGGTGAAGAGGCAACCCGTTTCAGAGGCTCAATTGCACCAATTTCTTTGAAACTGGAGCTTAGGCCCTGTCTTTTCTTGATACCAGCTTCCATACTAAAATATTTCATTTTAGAAGAAAAAGCATTATCTCATGGAATCTTTCATTTATGGTTTACAAATTCTTGGTTAAATCTTACCAGAAGTGAAATGCAGCCAAGGAGCAAGCAACTTCTTTTTGAGAAGAAAGTACAGGTACCAAACGCTGAAGCCATGAGTCGCTTTGGCCCTGACTGTGGACGGGATTTGAGGCAGCAAAATCTTCGGGGTTGTGGGTGTTTAAAAATGTCTCCACAAATGGTAACAAGTCTTTTCAAAAATAAAAACAAAATTTAGTGATACTGAAAAAGGAATTATGAATCCTGAATATCTTGATATAAAAAGTGCATTTTCCTCACTTGATTTAATTATTTGTGCTTCAATTTCCTTATTCGTTACTAGGACGGCGATGGCCAAGCACGCATAATATTTGATTGAGTCATCCGTATTGAAAGCGAGTGGAAAGAGCCACATATGTACTCTCTTTTTAATCATTGCCTCTTGATTTTCCGGTCCTCCGTACAGCGACAAATTCACCAAAGCACCAGCACAATTTCTCAGTGTTTCCACGTCCATACGCCGACACTCGCCTGTCACCTTTTCCAGGCCTTGCAGCCGAAGCACATCACTACAGGTAGACTCACTATGACGGAACAGATTTTTCAGGATACCTGTACCGACAGAGGCCTCCTCCTCATCACACAAGTCAGAGGCGACCTTCACAATTCTATCTAGACAATCGATCCCTTTCTTCACAACATAGTTGCAGTTCTCTTGCGTCAGGGACTGCTCCAGCACACGTGCAGAGGCGACCCGCAGATCGTCTTTTTGAGAGGAAAAGTTGTTGAGGAGCAGATCCAGGCCGCCGAGTTTTCTAAGCTCTTCACATAAATGGTCTCCGACCTTTTTTAAACAGAACCCACGAGGATTAGGTACATCATCACAACTCTTTAAAACGTCATATTACTAAGGCGACTTACTTGATGACCATGTCCAGGAATACTCCAGGCAGCCTTCATAACGCCGGATGCGTAGTTGAGATTATTGATCGAGTTATTCTCTTCCTCTGTGTCTCTCAGGGTTTCGAATATTGTTGAGATTTGATTTGAATATTTGTCAATCACGTGGTCCACATCTTGAGGAGTTGAGTCCCAGCCGAGGGAGTCCAAATCTTCAAACATTATAACTATACAGAATACACCGCCCCCATAAAAACTCAATTCATAAAAAAATGTCGTGGTTAAGTGTTAGAGCATACGTTTGGTAATAATCTCTTACCGTTACTACTCGTCGAACATGGAAGAGAAGGAACGTTCTTAAATGTTAGTTTCGACTGACTCGCAGCCGCCGTTCGTTTCTCAGAGTTGATGATCGTGCCCCCTTGAGCAAGTCTCGTTTGCTTCTTTTGCTCAACTGCCATTGCAGCCTTTTCCGCAGTAAAAGTGTCTGTGGAAAGCTTCATGGAAGCGGCAGCCGCTCTGTGAGACTCTTCCTCTGTGATGCCACCTTGGGTAATTGACCTTTTAAATAATTAAAAAATATAATATGCTTGTTAACAACCTATATATAAATGTCTTGAAAATATATATTTGTTAAAAGTGACAATTACCGTTGTTCGTGCTTCAACGCAGCCGTCTTCTCAGCACTGATCCCATCAATTTCCACCTTGTGCCTGAGTGCCTGAGCCGAGGACTTCTCTTCATAGCTGACATCCCCCGTTTGAACTCGTTTCATTTCCGCAGCGTTCGCAGAGTTCTGTTCGGTGCTGAAATTTCCACGTGTGAATTTGGTGGAGGAGTGACTCTGCACCTTTTTCTGTTCGAAGCGGAAGCTCTGAGGACCCAACTCCTTTCCAGTCCCTCCTACCATCGGACTATCCAAACTATTTGCATGGTTATTCATGACTAGGTTGGGACTTTCCAGGGGTGGATTTGGCATGTCTCCCACATTCAGCACGGGGGTGAGTGCCTGCATATCTGCAGCCGTGTGGGAGGCAGGGAATGGTAGTTCTTGTACAATCACTGTGCCAGTGTCAAGCGGTGAGTCGTCACCTCCCACCCCATTCTGATGATGACTCTCGCTAATTGACCGGCCAGTTTTCGGGTCGATAAGTTTAAATGGAGGAAGACCTCCAGTTGTGCTAGCAACAGCATTTGAGTTCTTACTTCCCACTACGGAGAGGGCCGATGATGAGCTGGAGGACGCTGAGGAGGATGAGGTCGATGTGGAGGATGTGGAGGAAGTTGTTTGTTGGCTGATCGCCTTCATTTGTGACATTCGCGTCTGCATTTCCGTCAAATTAGATTTGAGGTGCTGGGTAGAGGATTGTTTTACATGTTGCGAACTCTCGTTGCTTTGGTGATGGGAAGATGAGGTGAGGGCGGAGGTGACCACTCGTCTACTTGATGAGTTCACCGTTTGATGCTGGGACTGTGTGGAGGACGATGTGTTTATTCGCGAAAACTGGGCCGCCTTGCTCTGCTTTTAGGAGTTATGTGGAGTATCAAGAAAATGTCAAAGGTTAACAGATAGAACTTCACAATTTTCACTTTTTGAAATATCAAACCAGCTAATTAAACGCCTCCTCAGCAACGACGTCCTTACCTGAACGTTTCCAGTTGGTTGTACTCCATTTAAAATGCCCATTGTTTGTCCATTTACAACTCCCTGACTGGCCAGGTCATCAGAGTCTCCCATCTATAGGAAAACAAATGGGACAAAAAACGCCAAAAATTTAGTCATTCCGCTAAACAGGTAAAATGTCGATATAATTTAACTGATAAAAAGAATGTCACAGCAGCAGCAACAACACTTATTTTTAATTAATTACATAACATTTCCCCCTCTCAATTGTTTAATGTCATAATAAATTCTCTGTCAATGGGTACACGACTTTACACGAGATGAGTAAACCAAACAAAAAACGATTATCTCTGTGAAACATTTCAAATATTATTGTTATTGCTACCACTTAAAACCCTCCATATTTGTCAATCCTGTGAGATAATGAGCAACTATGTAACTTCTTTTTACAGAGAATTGAAGAGAGCTCATCTTTCGTTATTGCTTGTTTCCACTAAAGACCATCATCACTTTTCTTTGCTCACTTGTGCGTTTAGTCGAGAAAAAAGTTATTGATTACCTTGAGGACAATAATGACGATTCTTACATTTCTACTTGTTTTGCGTTACATACACTCATTTTTCATGTGTGTCTATCCTTTAACAATGTGCGAACATTTTAAACATGAAAAGGTCAACCATTTAAATTTAAGCTTCAATCCGTTCTTCAAAGTTTTGCAACGAAACTATACTTGCTGTTTCTCATAAAAATGTGATTCAAAACTCATTTTGCTCGATTTCTTAAGGAAAATCTCCAAAATAAGATATCTAAACTATTTTTAAAATGGCATGATTTTAATTCTAAAACTGAAAGCCTATCTTAATCATATTCATTTTGCATTGTGAAGTGAGAGAAAATTGGAATATGAGACAATTGTAATGATGCATGCATGAGAGATGATGATATGCTAATATAGGTAGACTATTACTGTGCGCAAAACATGGATCAGGGTGGAACTTTAAAGAAATCTTCAGCAGAAGACTCTCAAAATGAATTAGTTTTTTTTCGTGCATGATCATCATGGCAGTTATAATTATAAGTCTCGCGTTGCTCCACCAAAATCCCTACCAGCAACCATCTCAAAACTCTTCTGACATAATTGCGGAACTGCCCTTTTCTCATTTATGGTCAGTCTTAGTTGGCAAAAAAAGGGGAGAGAAGAAGGAAAAATCTCATCTTGGTCTTTTTAGTGTTCAATCAATGCACACAGGTTATTATTGTTAATTCATTTGTGCATAATATATCATACATAATATATTATGACGGTTTTTCTAATAATAATATATCCACTCACGATATCTTCACTTCACAAGGGGGACAATGTGCTCATTTAAATCTGTTGCCATTGGCACTGCATGCAAATTATTGTGACCTATCTCACTTTAAGAGCTTTATAGATTATTATGAGTTAAATTGATAAGCTTCATTCTTGCGTGTTGATAGACAGCATAAATCGTTTTACGAACCAAAATATTTTCAAGAAATCGCTTAAATTTTCTACTGAAAATTAAGAGAAAATCCAGACTCCTCTGGGGAAAGAATATACACAAGGCCTACAAAAAATTGATCTTCGATCATCATAAATCTTTCCTCTTCTCTTTTTGACACCCTCAACAACAAAATTCTTCTTTCTTGGCGTACTGCCAGAATTTATAATAACAACATGTAATAGTATTCACAAATACTTACAGCAAGTATTGAATACTGTGACGACTTGTGTTTCAGCTACGTAATTAAATTATTTATTTTCCATACCATCATTACAGAGCGTGTACCTGTACCATCGCCACTATCGTTAATAACGGTGGTACTCGTCGCAGCAGCAGGAAACCGAAAAAATTGAGTTCGTGGTGACGACGGATCAATAGTTGAAGGAGAGGAGCCACTGCCCAATCTCTTTATAAAAATTGGTGACCGGTTCATATTGATGCCGAAAATACTGTTGGAGTGAGCAATCTTGTGAGGACTTTAAATTTTCATTTGTTAGACTATTTTAGCAACTAGTAGTCTTTTTCCTGGAGTAAGAATAACGAAGATTTCGGGTCTTATTCAATTTGCATTACAAAATTGTTTCAAAGCTTGTTGAGAACATTTTATCTAGCTTAACGAATTATAGTACCCCATATCAAATGTAGCTCATTTAAACAATTTTTCTATGTGGTCTACGGTTAGTTCATTTCTACAAAACAAATATTTCTGACCACACAAATCCTTTCATATGTTTATGGGATACTGCAAGTCGTAATGAAAAAAGAAACATTAATCATAGCAAAGTGCCAAAACTTTAGCACTTTGAGAGGTTCTTTGGTCATACTTTAGTTTCCTGTGTGGTCTCTCTCTCAAAAATTTCAATTTACAAATGATTTTCACATTAAACGCTTATGAACATAATGCCAAAATGGTTTTCTTCAGAAAATTACAACACTTTGCTAAATATCTAGATAACATAAAGGATCGAATTGTACTTGTATTGTGAACAAATGCATTTTTGGCAAAAACCACTAATATAATTTTAATTTTGAAGTAAGAACATGACCAACAATCACTAAAAATATGAAAATTAATCATAATTTTATAAATATAACGAATACCTATGTACATTTTTAGTTCCACAAATAAGCACACCTCAACAAAGACACTTACGTGCATGTGCTACAAATATCATGTGCAATATAAAGATGCATTACACATTTCAATGATGCACACCACCGTATCACTGACTCATCATACCGTTTATCATCACCGCATTACTATTTTCTGTGTAAATAATAGTTTAATCCAGATAAAGCCAGAAATTCTTTCAATGCGTTACATTATTGCATATTATGATTTCTAGCATGATCTACAAACACACGCAATAATTCAAGTGTAAAGCGCATCTGGCCACGCACTTTACGCACTATGGAATCATTAAAAAATGTAAGGTCAACACAGTAGTTAATAAGAACAGGTAAAACTGAGTATGAGACTCCAGCAATTACGGTTAACAATAACAACATCATTAGTCGATGTTATGATCATTGCCACAAGCAAAGAGAGAATAACGGAGAGGAATGCAAAGACGAGAAAAAAAAACACTCAAAAGAATCAATAAAAAACCGACAATTAAAAACACTTTTTTTGCGTCTTTTTATCTCGCTAAAACTCAACTAACCTTATCAAGACGGACATTCAAGAGGGACTGATATTTTCTCGCTCCCATCTTGTTCAGCCTGTCATGAAAAATATTTGAAGGGCCGGGCCTCAGGGTGGCGTTGACACTACTTGTGTACACACTACCCTTTGTCGAATCCATCTCTGCTTCTCCTCTCTTCTCCTTCGTTTATAACATTCAAATCAACAAATGAGTCAAGAAATATTTCTCTAGTCTTCTTGTTCGCATAATTAATTATTTCCTTTTCAAACTTTTTTTCTCGCCATTCGAAGATTTCATAATGGAACAAACTTTTGTATGAATTTATTTTCCTTGAATATATATTCGTCTACTGGCTAGGTAGGGGAGCACAAGTGAAAACTTTGAAAAAACAACAACTAGGTATGTATACAGGTGAAAAGTTCCGTTTCTCTTTTATGAGTTTATTTCTAAATATCACTAGTCATCAGTAGTTTTAAAGACGACAATTTAGTCTTGTTAATTGATATTTCTATTGAAGGATTCTTGCAAAAACTAAAAATATTTGACATTGCACCAATCCACCATATACAATCTACACCACCACACAATCACATAAAAATGTACTGAATCCCCTTCAATCTCAATCAATCAGACCGACAGTCAGCGTGACAACTGTTACTGCTACTAATGCTGGAGAAGAGCTCTCACGCGAGATGAGACCAATTAAAAACTGAGCAAAAGAGCAGCAACTTTCTCACTAATAACATGAAATATTGAACAGAGAGACCGAGAACTCACATTATGAATTATCAAATTTTTTATCATCATGTGAGAGCTTTGTAAACGGTGAGATGAGAAATGATGAATATAAATGATGATTGTAGCTCTATAGTGCAGGAAGCTGATTAACTATATAGTGCTCACTACTACATACTAACTACACATATAGCTACAATTAATGTACAATTATTTTTGATGCTATGCTGTGATGGCTCTCATATCTCTCATTAATAGCATTAGATGAATATGTAGCAACCAATTTATGCAGGTATTTCGTTATGATAATGGTGCGTACAGCAGTAGTTGTAATTACCGCATATTGCTATATCCTAATTGCTAAAACATGTTTTAAAACATTAATACTCATTTCAACTAAATTTCATGCTTCTACATCACTATATTTGGTGAGTTTATATGAAATATGAGCATACCTGGTTACGAATGGGAGGCATAAAATGATGTGAATGTGAAGGAGGCAAAGATAACAAAGAGTTTATCATTACCATTTTTCACTGACAAAACGACCATCATCATCATCATCACCCAGCAACCTTTACAGAATTTTTACAATTCTCTTTCAAGAGCTCATCATCAATCGTCATCGTTGTGGGAAAAAGTAAATAGTGGTGGTGCATATATATCATCACATCATTGCGGTAACAACAGCTTGAACTCATCATGCATTTAACTGATGTATTTGATGTACTCTTATAGACTGATAGAGTCAAATAGTTTAATGGAAATTACAGTATCAAATTCGAGGAATTCCAGGAGAGATCGTGGATGAAAAGAATGTCATCATCGTTAGGGAAGTGGATGATGAGAGTACTTGCACATTTGCCTGACTAATAAATAAAGTAAATATTATGTCAATTGTGGAAATCAATTGGAACGGGAAAAGACTGTATGTAATTGAGCAATACATTTTTTGACTTATCATTTGAGGAGGATTACCATTTCATTTGGTGATTGAATATAACATCATCATTCCTTATCACAGATGGTTTTTCACACAAAAATTTATTTGCAATTAAGACAAATCTCCCAGTTTAAAAAGTAAATCGAAAGAATAGAGAAAAACATCTAGCTTCTGACAGACGATCAGAAGGATGTCAGCAATTTGAAATGGGAGAATCCCATCTAATAATATTTGATTAGCAAATAAAAAATGATCGTATCAGGTAATTTTTAAATGGCAATGTAACCGGCATATCATGTATATTTTGGCCAACCCGTTGGGTGTGTAGTGTATGTGTGTCTTTTTTATTGATGCAATTAATCCTGTCTATCCATTTAATGTTCTCATTAGCACCAAATTTAATGATCACATTTTTGTCTCCCAATTCAATTCTTCTTCGGCTGCAGAAAACGAGCAAAAGACCAAGTTAAAGCAGCAAAGTATCAAAGTACCTATGTACGTACGTACCGACATGCCACTCTGCTTAATCGTTCTATCTAAAAAGCTTGAAAGTAAATCTTTTTCAATTGGGCAATCCAATAAAAAGGATAATTAAAATCTTTTCATCATTCGGAATTTGATGTGCATGAATCTATAAATGTCGGCGGCATACCAAATTCTCACAAACAAAGGAGGACAATGAAAACGAATCCCATGTTGTGCTTTAATCCCCAGAAAGCAGGTAGTAAATTTTTTTAGTGTGTGCCATGGACATTTAATATGGCGGTATAAACATGTAGAGAAGGTGAAGTATCAAAAAAACATGAGCGCTCATTATCAGTCAATTCCTTTGCTACCAATTGCTATATACTTGAAAATATCATCGCTGAATTTCAAAAAGGTACAATGCCTCCGAACGAAAATAGATATTTTTTTCAACCATATTTTTCATGAGACGAGCAGTGAAAATAAGAACCAGTCATCTTATTCCGAATATTGAGTAGATTCAAAGGAAAAGCCAACACCCTTCTCTTTTCCTTGAAACTTGAAGTGCTCAAGAAAAACTCAATACTCTTCAATGATGACCAATGACGATAAGATAATGGGCGCTTGTCACGCTACTTATATGATGTCTATAAACTCATTCTTTTGGTCGAAAATCTTTTCACGCAACATTTTACCTATCATCGACATTTTCTTGAGCCAAGCCAGCAAATCACCCCATTTAAATGTTACACATAGAGGAGCAGCAAACAATCTTGATAATTTTTGCAACAATGATGCTCTCCTCCGAAACAATATTGTCCACTTGTAATCTTCTCCCATTCGCTCTCTTTCTCTTTCCTTCTAGAATCATTCATCTTCAACTTTTTCCATATAAGTCAACCCTTCACGTTGTAAACCAATATGTCATCACCACAAATCACAAAACAATAAAAAAAAAAAACTACTGAGCTCGTCCCACATCATCTCTTCTTTTTCAGTCACTTTTGACAGAGTATCAGTTATCAGATATAATAACTTCTTTGCAACTTACATAACAATATTTACAATGAACAGAAGCAATAACAATTCATCTGACAGTTTTTCTCTCAATTTTTTTGTGATCTTTGTTTTCATGGTTGGATCAACAAGTTGGCTGGGTGCTCATGAAGTAGTAGTATTTTTGTATGACAAAAGCGATTGACATGTGAGATTAGGAAAGTTAATCATGAGGAGGAGGATGAGGAAGGAGGAGAAGGTGAGAGGTAGTTGCGAAAATACATGGTTGTCTGTATGTGTAAAAACAGCAACTTTTCATAAACTCATGATACCTGAAATTCCAGAAGCTATATGATTTGAAAAAAATACTAATCACGTCACTCATAATATTTATAAAAACATTTGTTTGACAATCAAGATAATCATCAAATAATTGTCATCATTTTATTTGAACTTTGAAGAGTAGAAGTTGCAATCTAGATAGATTTCTGCATTGTTTCCGCCTCTGATTGTACTTGTCTGTAAAGAGTAGATAGTGACGTCTCCTCACAACAATGTGGCCAAAACTAATTGAAAAGGCGAACAAATTACATGAAGCTTTTTTGGAGAGGCTAACAACTAACCAGTCAACATTGGACTGAAACAACACAATTGGATAAAATTATTGATGATCATGATCAGTCGTCGCTTCTCAGCGTCTCACTCAGCTTTCCTTCGTTCTTGATGCTGAGAAGGAATTCTCGATCTCAGATCATCATCCAGAGCGCAAATTTGCTCTTGCGACTCGGATACAGTACCACTATAAAAAGCATCCTTTTACCCATCTATAAAGGATTGATTCTGCTGATGCTGCAAAGTAATATGTATCGAGTGCACCTGCCCTTGCAGCAAGTACCAACCTATTACAATGCCATAAATACAATCAAACAGCAAACGAACAAAGATGAGCAGAAAAGTGGAAGCGCTGAGAGAAGTTCAATATCCGGATGAGAAGAGCTGATTTTTACCCTGGCTGATGATGGCATGCCAACGCAAAACCAACGCAAGGATAAAACCATCCACCATGTTTTTACGTCTCTACTACATCCCAGCATTAAGCGACCAACCTTATTAAATGCTGGAATAATAGTCTACTAAATATATTTTTCAAATAATATACTATTCACTATAATTATTTTAATATAGGAAAAATTTTAAATCTGAGATTTTCTTTCCGATTAAATAAAATGGAAATGGCACTAAATTAATTACCGACATTTAATAATTTTTCAAAGATCAACCGCAACCGCAGCAATTTGCTGTGGAATTTTTTTTTGGAATGTGCACCTAAATATCTTAATTTATATTTTTTATTTTACCTCTTTTTTGCATTAATCATGTATTTATTAATAATAATAATATTTAGCTAGTTATTTTTTTTGAATTTTTATAAGGAAATTAATCGCAGAACAAGTAATTACTGTATCATCCCCGGTTATCTGGAGATAGTCGATAGTCCCCGATTTTAATGCCGATTTTTAATGTATAATAATTTATGATGGTTCAGACCGATGACCACAATCGACAATTTGATCACGCAAGAAAATATGTATCTCTTTGATTATACTGACTAGTGATAACTGCTTTTTTATTTACATTGCTAAACTGTCGATTTCGAAAGCATCGAATGATTTAAACATTGTACCAAACAGACCTGAACCCTACGAAATTAGTAGTGAAATCTAACCACTAACCAGGGAAATGCAATCTAATCAACTACAAAGTTCATACAAAAGTCTCCCAATGGCAATTAATAATTGAAAAATAAAGTAGAAAAGTTAATCCCTGGTCCAACAATCAAGAATTCTGATATGATAACATCCTTATCATATGTCATAGGATTGTCATCTCTATCTGATGGCTAATTTTACAGAACACATTTTGGTTCCGATGATTCCATTATAAATTCAATGGGAATTAAATGCATAGATTAAGTTGTACTCTAGCAATGCAATGAGAAAAAATGTATGTACCGACATTACAAGCTGTACTTCCAAGTAAGTATGATGATGACATGATAATTGGACAAAAATGACAGACAAACAGATGAATTGACTGCTCATCACTTAAATTAGCATTTAGCATATTAAATCAAAATTCAATTAATTTATTGCGCATCACGCGAACAATGACTCTGATTTATCTCATGTTCTTCCTTCCGGAAATCGCCGTACATCCAGATAATTCCCATAACTTGAAAATTATAAACGGTGAGAATGTAATGAATGATAGTTTTAGCAGCCTATATGTGCGTGTGTCAAGTTTCGTTAAACTTGGTGAGACTACACACAATAAAAATACCTACACACATATGTACACACACGAACACTATAATTAGGTATTAGAGATTAGTCATCACGCTTTGCAAAAATTATTCGCGATGAGGAGGGAGACGCCATGTAGACTGATTCCAATTAACAACAATGATAATAGCATGTTATTATTATTACACATAATGGCTGATAATTGCAAAGATGATTCATCCAATTTCATCTTCTCCTCTGGGATCACAACCTGTCCACTATATGTAAACTACACTATTGACTAACAACTACTTGACTGATTTTTTCTCACTATTTGTATTTTTTTTATTCATTACATCATCAAAATAATCACTCTCCTTCCCTCTGGATTATCATAGTAAAAAGACTGTGGTGGCCTGGCATATGGCATGGCATGCTGCTTTCCTGAAATAAATGCCTGCACTCGCGATGAATGAATTGAATGAATGAGTGAGTCATCATGATCATCATCGGCAACCACCTCAGCTCTAGAAGGGATTCTCAGTTTTCACTCTGATAAATTACTATTCTCAAAAACTGCACTACCAAGGAGAATTTTTACAATTCAATCTCAAATCTGATTTGCCACAGGTTACCAAAATTCCGCCAACGACGACGCCACATCTTCATCGCTCTCATAGAAAGATGAATGAGTCACTTCAGCGAGCGATAGAGAGAGGAAAAAAATGATGAGTATTTTTTGTGAATGAATAATTGATAGGACGGATACCGTATCAAGTAGCGCAACTTAAAACCAAATCACGGACCGGCCAGCGCAGCGTCAGCGTCGTCAGTCGGCAAAAGAGCCTGCCAAAATGACATGTGCATGTAATTTGTTTATCTGTCGAGGAGGAGGGCGCATACAAATATGCAATGAAATGATCTCATCATTCCGTGTATACATCCACCAGGCTCATCTCATCTGTCAGAAAAATTGATCTTCATATTGAACTAGCGGTTTTTATAATTTCTAAAGTTGAAGTGTCGCCAGTTGCCAGTATAACATGCATATTTATATTCCTTCCTAGTTTTCTGACCTGACGGCCACTGACGGGATTGAAAAATTGCAGTAGAATACCTTTTTTATGTGATTCCTTTTGTTCTGATGTCTGAAGGATAAGCAATAAATATAAGTGGAGTGCGTCTCTACAATAGTTTGAAGTTTTCTTCCTAAAATGGAGACAACAAAGAGGAGATGCACAGAAAAAGAAAAGCCAAGATGATTTTGATGTTCTCTTCTTTGAGATTTGTCTTCTACACAGTAATTATTAATGGCTCTAGCCAAAAACTTTTGTATAGACGCCACATAATAAAGTACAATAGCTTCATGTTTAATAGATGTCTTGTCTCTTATGATGACAGAGACGCCAGCAGGTAGTGCAGCGTCGTCATCAATTATGATTTTTATAATAGGAAAGAGAGCAGAAGAGAGAAAACGAACAATCAATGCACAGGCATTTTTTTGGTATGTGACGTGACATGAAGATGCGATCGTGTTTTTTCTTTAGAAGACAAATATTTGTGCAGACAAGTCTGAAACGCTTACCAATTGTGTGTAACCAGAGAGTTTGATGTCTTGTGTCCAGAGACATCCAGTAGTAGAAGTCCACGGCTCAAGATTAAGATGAAAGCAATCGTGCTTTTTTACTGATTACTTTTGCTCGTTTAGTGATGTAGTTAAGATGACGTAAGCATTCTTTGCAGATGTAAAGCTCAATCACAGCGAAAAATGTCACATTTGTAATATGATATGTAGCGAGAAATCTGAGAAGGGAGAATGCGAAGTTAAAGAGTTCATCCAACTTGTGACTTGTGTGTGTGTGTATAGTGACGACAAAACGAGAGTATCTACTAACGACGAAGATCGTAAAAGTCATTTAGCAGAATGAAAAACTAAATAAATTATGGAAGGTCAATCTTCCTCAAAGAGGCGAAATAACTAGAGTTCTTTCTAACAAAGTGACACTTCATAGACGCTAATTGGTTGACAGCACACGCACACAAAATAACAACACGCTTTGGCTCATATTTCCTATTATGTCGAAATGCAATCCAGTTTATGCCAATAAAATTATAGAGAAATAAAATTTTAATTGAATCTATCAATCGTTGGCTTGATAACACTTTCTTCCAGGTAGCCACTTTTTTCTATGTCCCGTTCCCCCAGAGATCCAAGGTGCTAAACCCTTCACAATATTTGCAAGACGACATGTGCGTCGTGTGCACACCTTTCCGTTCAGTTGACAAATAAAAAGTGTTTTGTTTACCAGGCCAGACTACAACAGCAAATCGGCACTTCTCTCGACTCTCAAAATTCTCAACCGTGTTCGTCTTTACAGATCAGAAGAGCAAAAAAACTCAATGCAAATTTTACAGTGTGGAGTGACTCAGCTACTCATGAGTTTCTTGCTCTACAGATCTTTCCCCTAAATCGTCATCATCAACCCTTCTATCATAATACGAACAGACCATTATTGTTGCATTTACAGCGAACAGCCTTTTTTCAGCGTATTGTAATGCATGCTATTCTACTGATGGACAAAACTGAGGATTGACGATTGGCAGGACCATAAGTGCAGATAGACCCATATAACAAAAACATAGGTAGTCAGATTACCATTTCGTTTCATGTTTCTATGCAAAAGGAAAAATGAAAATTCGCTATGCTCGTTAATGTTTGTTATTGCTCTTCAATGTGCCTAGCTATGTCCTAGTTTAGTTTGAATTTGCAAGCAAATTTTAAGGGATGAAAATATCCTCCATCCCTAAAAATATTTCCCCACAAATGATCATAAATGCCGCATGTGATCATATTTTTAGAAACCACATCTCGTATAATTTCAATAACATCTCGCATTACACCATAGACTCTCTTTTCTCACCTTCCTTCATAATCAAGCGTCACCACCGGTAAAGTTGTAGATCGAAAGGTGGGCCTCAGAAGACAGAAGATAACGCGCGACGATGCGCCTCATCAAGAGCCTATCTCTAATTTTTAAAACGATATTATTTTTTTCTCCACAGAGAATACTAAACACTACCATCTCCGTGTATACCTATGTATGATGCCCATGACATGACGATCCCCATCATCATAATATTAAATGCCCACACAAAAACATTTTTATTCCAAACTTACTCTCGTCTCTGACGACTATCACCATCAGTTTCTTCAGAAAAACAAAATTTTTATTTGGACATAGAGGCAAGGTAGCATGGCATATTAGAACCAACTTTTATTTTCTCAAGAAAACGTCTCTATGGATTAGAAAACTAGACCGTGAATTGTATTGGATAACGTTTTCTTCTCCCAAAAGTCCCAAAAGCCAATAATGCCTACACGAGAAAAAAACCTCGTTCCACAGAAGAAAAAATGACTTTTGGGATCTTCCTCCCACCTCCTCCTCACCTCTTCATCATACATGCTACCACACCACTACTATCCATAGCACAGCTAGTTAGGTTTAAAATGATTATTATTTTCACTAGCAATTTAATTATGTTTTACTACTCCTTCCACAAAATAATAATTGATTTACTTATTTATTTTTATTGCCAGAAGAGTAAATAAAAGAAGACAAGTCCATTTCCTTCTAACGACGACATGGCTATAATGATGTCGTTATCATTAAAAAGACATTTCATGCAGACATGCAGTTTCACATCATCTCATCTCACAAAAGACGAGATCTTCTCAGTAAATCTCCTGTGAGCAGTTGAAAATGCATGTTCGTTTATTATCATTTGATCTAGATATTTTTACTGCATAATATCTCTGTCCTTTTTACCTCCTGTTATACTAATGCACATAATCATTATATTTTTATAGCCCTGCCATTCATTTTCTCTGCTTCCTCTTCACCGTCTAGGATTCGCATCGGTGTCGATACATTAAAAAAATAGACTTATCGCTTTTATTATTATTGCAATTACTATATTCTTTCAGTCAAAAATACGTTGCTCTTTCTTTTTCAACAAGAGCAGATCACAATTCACAACTATAGAGGATCATGCTGTGCATAGTTTTTTTTCGTACAAAGATAGTGAGTTTTGTTTAAAGATAAAGTGTTCCTCGCAGATTTCTTCACCCACACACACTTTTTTTCGTCTTCTCTCCTCACTTGCTCTTCTGGAATGTTCACGCTTTGACTAGAAGGGAGAGATAATATACAGAAAGGGAGGCAGAGACTGCACATAAGAGCAAGGTAGAAAAGAAATGACGTGACGACGACGAGATCATAATAATCATGTTGATGGCGATCATGATGATGATGATTTTGAAAATGCAGAACATAGAACACCACTAAAAACGGCATCATCATCTCTTGTTGAGGTCGTGCATATGTGCTGGCATTATGATGAAAAAGCAAGTGCAGCGTGCATGAGGAAGATGAGGAGACGACGATTTAAAACTCTTCTTCGGCCTCTCCGACCCGACCGACATGTACAAATATGAGTTATATGGAAAGATTTAAAATGCTTTGCTTCGTTAAAATCTATTGGTGCATAATAATAGGTGATATAATATAACTTGACAATATGCATGTGCTGAGGATGAAGAGGATGACGATGATGTGCTGTTTTTTTGCGTGAGATGATGATAGTGATGGTAATTAGATTTGTACCCTGAGAATTCTATGTTTGGTGTGTTTAGTCTTGGTCGTCGTCGTCGTCGACGACTTTAGAAACTTTACGTAGGCGACATCGTCGTCATAAGATGAGTAGTTGCTATGGTCAGTGTGGTAGTGGAGAACGTATTTTGTCGAATAAATTCAATGAATAAAATGTTCAAAAAGAAGACAGACGTGAGTACAAAATATAATACGAGCTTTGAGCAAGTTGTCAATAGATACGTTCAATAGATTACCAGAGAAAAGGGATCATAAAATAGGATCTATTTACTGTCATGTTGTTACCAACAAGCAATTAATCATTTACAATAGCCAATGCTAATGGAAATGTTGGTTCTTCCTTGATTTATGCTTATCCACACTATTATTATTACTTTAGTGGATTTGTGAACCTAATTCTACTGCCCATTCGCCATTTCTATAATTCAAATGATGCTCATTTTGTCTAACAGCCTTTTGTTCAAAATTTTCCATACGTGATCTAGCATCACTTGCACACATGTAAACCTAGTTTTACTTCAATACGGTCATTGGGTGCAAAAACGCCTAACGCTAGGACTCCTCTCATGTACATAAAAAATGTAATATCTAATGTCGACTAATAATACATTGCATTGTATCTTGTGTTCATCCGTGCAAAAATAATCACATTATTACAATCATCATCAAACATGCATATCAGCTAGCCAACACCACCACCACAACATCTCCTTTTAAATATTTTTACACAGATCACACAGGTGAAAAGAAGTTGCGAGAAAATCATTTTCGTCAAACTTAATTCCACGAAGAAGAAAAAAATCCCACACAAAAAAATGAAATGAAAAATGTAAACTTGTTAAGAATAAGCTTAATGATGTGATATCCAATAAGAACCAAACCCCTATGTATATTTTATATTTTAAAGAAAGAAAATACACATTTTTGGATTTTTTTACTCAACAACTTACACAAGTGATCCATAATTGTTGCTGAGATGCTCACCATATTGCATCATATAATTATCATCTTCTTCATCAAAATACACAAAAACCAGCACGTAAATAAATTACACGATCACACAACAAATTATTGACACAAGGTCACTTAATGACGATTATTATGCGATGTGAAGTACGACAAATGTGCAATTAAATCGTGTGAGCTATTTTTTATTAGAGAAGGTGAAGTAGAAATCACTTAAGCGACATGTTTTTCTTCAAGCACCCACTGTTCTCGAATCAACTATAGACATAGCGCACTTTTTGTGAGTTAAGTTTTATGCAACTTTTCACCGCTTCCATATCGTTTTAAAGAGAAAATTCCAGTACGTCACTGTATTCACTTGCAATACTACTCTAAGCCCACAGCCTCCGTCTTTTCCTTGACTGCACACTTATTTATTTTATTTCTTGAAGATTTAACCGCTTCCAATCAATCAAGATTTCAAAGAATGTGAATGTCATGTCCCAAGAGGATTGATAGGAAGTCATAATTTTTGAGGGGAGGAATTGAACTGATAATAATTTAAAACCTTATTACATCCACTACGGAAGCAGCTGTGAAGAAAAAGGAATTACGGAAATAGCAATGCTTTCTTTATTACAAATACAGTGCAGAGCACAGAGAAAGGAAAAAAATTGAAGAAAATATGATGATGATAACTCTACATGTAATATTAATAATCATGGAAATACTCAGTCTTGTAGTGTTGTGTATATTATCAAGCAGTGATAAGAAGAAGGAAGGAAAGAGTATGTGGTTTTTCGAACAGTGGCATACCAGCAGTAGCGACACCAAAGCACAACTCATTTGTTCGGAAATGCATGCTTCCATATCCATGCTACATCATTTATACAAAAGCTTTCGGTTAGGGAATTTTTGGCAAGGACAAAAAATAAGGATAATGTTTATTGTAGAGTTTTACGCTGCCAAAGTACACAAGACAGTATAATATGCATATACTCCTCAAGAAAGACACATCACTCTGATCCTCTTTCGTGAAACAAAAAATCGTTCGAGAGCAAGCACCACCGATATCCTATGCAGTAGCACACTACAGTTCTTGTTACGTTAAATCAGAAGAGATGCGCGAATAAAGAAAAAGAACTTACACCGTTCGAGAACAGACTCCACATGTCGCTCGTGTAGAGTCGGAGAAAAACAAAAAAAAAATCTAAATCAGATTTGGTCCGAGTTTCTACTCACAGAGTAGAGTAAGGCGGAGGTAAAGGAAGAGTTTTTCGAACCAGATATACCAGATATTATGGTGACAATTATGGTGCAAACAGAAGCACAAATTTTTCTCAAGCGTCTCTAACTGATCCCTCCAAAAACTGGAACATTAGTTCCTTTGGTGACAAAACATAATATTTTCGATGAGTAACCCAAAAACTTGCTGTATTTTTGTGAATAGAAAAAGGTTCAGTTTTGACGATATCGTAAACCCAGAAGTCTGGTAATTGCTGGCGCGACTTTCTTACAGCGCTTGTTTCGCTGATTTATATGCTCATGATTTCACGGTATTTATTCTCGACCATTATTATCCATCTCTCCTTTTTTGTCTCTTTGTTCCGGTTCCTCAAAATTAAAACTTTTCGGCTTCATGTTGAACTAGTCGGAT
>JAQIXW010000482.1:0-29792 GCA_034700685.1 Willowsia buskii
ATTGGTTTTCACTTTTATTTCAACCGCATAAGCACACATCTGGCACAACACCCTTTTAATTTACTCATCAATGCACCATCTTGCTGAAAGCCTAATGCAACTCGATTTAATGTCATGTTTAAAAAAATGCAATTTATTTTATATTATTTCACATTAAATTCGAATGATAAGGAATAGCAAAGAGCATGACGCAATCAAACTTCTTCTGGAATATCTGATGTTTAGTTCTTATATGATGACAATGTAAAATATACTAGTAAACTAGTTGTCGTTCATATATATTACTTAAAGCCAACAACATTTAAAAACCGGATGAGTTATGAGAATGAGGATTGGACGCAAGCGCATCTAGTCTGGACGACACTATGCATGTGCTAGTTGACATGAGAAAGCTGTAGGGCCTCGAAAAAAAGAAAAGTGAGAACTCAGAGATACAAATGATGGAATTCATTCATACTCTTTCATTTTCATCTGCTGCATGCTTGTCTCGTTTAGCACCGTCAGCAAGTCACATCTGCCATGCACGCATTTATATGCGTAAGTAATAACGCTGCATTACACGAGTCCCTATTCGTACTCTGGAAAGCAGCAGTTTCTAACATCAATGGATAATATCTTGTTTCACGAAACTTGCAGAGGTGTGCACTGGCACTGCATAAGGCATGTGCCCAGGAGAGCATCAACCTTCCTTGCCCAGCAGAAAGACATTCTATACCGTTGCGGTCTTCAACTTCTGCTTGTGCAATTGTTGTGAAGATCCTACAGTTTTGAAATCCTTAGGGTTTGCTTGTTCTTCAGTGAATCTACTGAATTTTCTAGATTTTTCAAAGATCACAAGCATAAGACATAATCTGAACATGAACACATATGCACATGTAAGTTGAATCGAAACATGCATCACACCTTGCAACGAGATTAGTGACGCTTTGTCTTCCAAGTTGCATATTTTCTGTTTGACCTTAGGCAAAAAATTCATGCAGGTATCATCCTCTTGTGCACACAAAGTTGTCAGCCCTTGTTATGCCTTTGATATTATTATTATTATCATGAAGTAAAAATCATCAAATTAAGCACTCATTTCCAGAACTACGTCTCACTGTTAAGCAGTGCTTCTGCATTTTAAGTGTGTGTCTTCAGTTATGATCTGGTTTAATATAGCTATGCCCTGTGTATTGTTAGTTGAAGTCTTCATTTGTGGTTAAGGCCACGTGCCACAACAGCAGCTTCTATCCTCTTCCCGCTCCTTTTCCTTATGTCTTTAAAATAGGAGAGAACTACAAACTGGTTGTACTCGCTGCTGCTAAACAATTGGTCTATATATATACACACCAAGATTGCGAACACCCCTCTTTCTCGGATTAACGAAAGCGTTATTACTAGAATGTCTACTTCAATACTTAGGGTATCCTCCTAGGTAAGGTAGCTTACGAAAATGTTGATCGGCTTGTACAGAAATACACATAAACGATGGCACATGCTCACCGTCATCTTTCCTTCAAACACATGTGTAATGCCGAGAGTTAATACATCAGTATCATTATAAAACTGGATGCATATGTGCAACCCCTAGACAATTTTTAACTCAACCCCTGTACATCTGCCCTTCGTCATAATCGTCATCTGCGGCTAGTGCATGAAATTGGTTTTGTCCTGTTTGCTCCTGCTTTAATGATGAAACTTCACACAAAATGGCAAACAGATAATCTACCATCAAATTTTGCAATTATCATTTTTCGACTACATGAATCTTCGTACTTGTACTTCGTTACATAATACATAAAATATTCTATTCTTCATTTTATGCATCTACATTGGTGTTTTTTCTCTCGGTTCTCCGGAAAACAAGGATGTAAGCTTTGTTAATGTCTTGCAGACCGTGACTTTAAACAACATGAATACTTTAAAGATTCTTAAAGATAATGCAATTTTAGACTTTTCTAGCGAAATACACAAAGAGCTAATGTGTCCAACGAAATTTCACATAGAGTTAAAATTTAAAATTTTTCATTCATTACTTTTTTTGCCACAACAGTACACAGACTTGATGATTTAGATAAGGTCATCACTTCCGTCCTCATGAAGAACTGAATTAAGTAACTATGAATCTTTTATACTTCCTAAATTTATTTATTTCAAGTCGCACTATAAGCACTAACGTCCATCAGAAATGAGTTTTCCATTTTTTAGCATTAGTTTCAAGTAAAAAATATATGCGAGGGTGTTCCAAATTATAGCATATTAAACAAAACCGAGATAGCATAAGGAAAACATTTCTTACATAAGCGCAGCATCGCTTCAAATTCTGTGACTTTCATTAAATTCATTCACTTGTTCGTTCGTTTTACTAACATGAAATATTAAACAATTAATGTGTAAGATGTAGTTTGTATTTTAGCTGAAACTTTTGAATCAAATTTGGATTCGTGTTGTTCGTGTTTTATTGTACTACAATGCTAAAAATCTTCGTGTGCAGCACGAGATAAGCACTAAGCAAAGGAATTGACAGAGTTGCGAAAAAGTTTTTTATTTATAAGCTGAAATCGTAGTACCTGCCATGATACAAAAATTAAAAATTGGAAGGAAGTAACATACATGCTTGACTGCAGGTGAATTACAGAATTTTTTTAATTACAAGACCGCCCTCGCATTTAGTATACTGTAGATAATTTACCTGTAGATAGGAAAATATTGCAAAGCAAAATATTATGTGTTTAAAAGTAATGCCAGTTTCACCATGTCCAAAAACAAGCAGCAGTTCATTTTGCTATAAAGCCAACAATAAAATTTGTTAATATACCCTACAAGATAACGACTAATAACGACAAAATTAATACACTGAAATAATCACCCAAATCCGTCAATGATACCCCAACAGTTTACACCACCTTACTTAGTTAGAACATTAATGCAACCAAGAAAAATATTTTCCTTGTATCATCTTCATCCATCATTTTTTGTCAACAACCACGTATAATAATGTGCTATTTATCCTTGTACAATTTGCAAGCTGTCACGTTCAGTGCGTAACTAAAGATGTACTATAATATGCATATTTGCTACTCCCTTTACTCTCTCATTATCTTTAACTCGTGGCTCTCAATGCCAAATCAGTTGTATTTTGGTATTTATTTGTTATGCATAACACCTACCCTACCAGTAAGAATTCGCCACTGAATGCTCCTGCACTACTACCTTATTACGTACCTGTAGAAAAGCGATATGTACTAAGAAGGTGACATTAACAAGACAAATGGAATTCTTAGGTAATAATAAAATAAATCTTTCATTCTCCAAGACAAACTCGTGCTCTTGTTGACTTTTGGATCCAACAACAAACACAATTTTATATGTGCATATTTATCCATAAGCTTCTCGAATACAAAAATAGCAACTTAACACAATATTATTCTGCTCCTTACTGATGAGCATACAAAGAGAAGGAGACCGGGTTGCTGGAAATGTTTAATTGACTTGAATATGATGACGTGATTATACAAGGAAGCGCTAGTGAATATTTCGCGCATATTATATGCGATGAGCATTAGTCTCGGCATGAAATGTAAATTGTCAAAACGATTAGGTTAAATGTGATTGTTTTACATGCTTTCAACTGGAAAAATTCCACTAATATTATACTTTGCATTTTCGGTTGAACTTCGTTTGCACACGTCCAGTCTGACTTTTTTCGCATTAGTTTTACAAAGTGGTTGAAAACAAGCTACAAATAGATGATACACAATATGAATCAAGATCAGTGAACTGCAAATTCTACAGAATAAAGACATATTATTTTGTAATATTTCATAAAATCTCACATCCGTGTAGAAACGTACCTATTCAAAAATCGATTATGTATCAAAATGCTTCGTTTTAAGCGATGACGTACATTTTGATTCTTTTTAGACTTCACCTCACGACATAAAAAGCCAAAGTTAAGTATCGTGGATGTACCTACGAATGCCTTTTGTTCATCTCGTATCCTGAATGCTTTATACTCTAAAAAGTATTTATCAGTACGCTTATATGTATCCCTTCCCTCTTATTTTTTTAATTTTTCTTTTAGTCAACCTTTCTTGGACTGTATTGTAAAATGTAGAAACATGAATTGCTCCACAGAACCAATAGTAAGAATATCCTAGAATATCTTTCAGTAGAAGATGATCAAGCTGAAGCGTTCGACTTGTTACACCAAGGAGCAACAAGTAATGGTGATCTAATGGTACAGAATACACACAACGCTCCTTTTTTGTTGTTTTATCAATATCTAAGCAAAGCAATTTTTAACCCTTTTAAACATAATGAATGCAAAGGTATATATATATATATGTATTTATGAAAAGTTGTCCTTTTCTTAAGCTTCATGCCATCGCATCGCTTCTCCCTCACTCATCTTCCTTTTTCATGATTTTTGTCTTACAATCATCATCGTCACATTGAAGATGATAAGTTCTCAGGTGTGTCAGGCTAGTGTTGTAGTTTACAGCTTATACCTGTAGTTTCTGATACAATGAGCATCTTCAAATAAAAAAATGTTTAGTTGATCTCTCTTCTTGTTAGATATTATTTTATACAGTAGGTATACAGACACAACTATGTAAATACACACCTTATAAATATTCGTATATTTTACGATAATATAGATTATCATTATAATAATATGATTGCCACATCTAGTTCACCTTTGCATGCTATATACACAACTTTATACTTAGCATTTTTATATTACGAAACTTCAAATAAAGTAACAATGAAAAAAGCACAGAAATGCGACTGCCGACCAACCGTCAGACTATATGATTAACAAAAAATCTCCTATTATATGAAACTAAAGGTGCACGTATCGACGGAGAAGTTGAGAATACATTAGTCAAGTTATATCATCATCATCATCATCATATCACATTGCTCATCATCATCTCTCAGTTTCTTTTAAAAAAGGCAGCAACTGTACAATATCAGAAGAGCACACACACACATTATACATACCCTCACCTTATCTATTTGTTATAAAAATGGTATGTTGGATTTTTATAGATATGTACATTAAACACAGCACCAGCAGGAGATTTACCTCGTTCTCCGACGCGTTTGCTGACTGCAATAAGTGTTTGTTCATCCGTTCACTCCTTTCTATAATATTCATTATATCATTACATGCTGATGTAATGCTGATGATGATGAGGCAGCTCTCGATAGCTTTTCATCTAAAAGGTACAAAAAAGTATTTTGCCCACAAAAGTTTAACTAAACTGAAGTAAATCTTTATAATAAACAACATCGACAAAAAGGTTTTTGAGAAAAAGAAAAACCGAGCAATGAGCATCGAGCGATGCAACAATAATCTAGAAGAATAGAAATGAGTGAGAGAGGGCCATCTTCATCTAGAGTGAACGTACTCTACTCGTCTTTTACAGGTGCTGCTGCTTGTATTGTGCATCATCATCACCGTCATCATCATTACTTATTATTATTATTATTTTATGTTACAAGCGAATAACAACTGCATGCACCTTCTCAATGTTTCATGGCATTTGAAATAATATATCTACCTATATTCATGTGCTGCGATGAATATCATGACCACATTTCAAAAAAGTCAATACTTTTTTACAAGAGAGTGGACATAATATAATATGTAAGCATATATACCTATATACACCTGAGTTTACAGATGAGCCAAAACACATAATATTACATACTTGTGACCACAAAAGAAGATTCATTAATATCTGGTTTGTCTACTCACTTGCCTATATAGCTTTGCATGTTTCATTCTCTTCGTGGACAACAACCAGACATAAAGAAACAAATTCAATTCAAATAAATGCAAAAGTAGTTTCACCTCTCGTTTTGCTGCGAAAACCTACATAATAATATGAAGACTCGCATACCATACCACCGGCAACCAATAACCTTCGCGTCTAATAGTAAGAATCATCATCATCATCATCATAAGTGTATTTACCCACATTGAAACTTCTTATAGTCAAAGTAATCGCTAACCGACGACGACGGTTCGGCCGGACAAAAAATAAACGCTGAAAAGGAAGAGAAGAAATTATACAAAAGAAGCTGGAAGTAAGCAGCACATTGTTGAATACTTCGGCTTGGCTAATAAGCACATATTAAATGAATCCTACGTCTTATAAACTCATTGTAATTATTATCATATATATCTAATATATGGATGCATGCACTTGTGAGAGTGATGTTGTTGGTGTTGTTGTTCCATCACATTAAACGCTAACTGAGTCCTTCTTTTGAAACCAATGCAGACATTTTATCTTGTATTTATACGTATTTGTGGTGATGTGTACATTGGCCAAGCGATACAAAAGCTAAAGGTTGTCCAAAAAGGTTTGGGTTTTCTTCTCGTTTCGTGCTTGGATACCGATGTGATGTTGATGTGAAGTTGAGATATAAAGCATCAGTCAGAATCACCACCGTCACCAGCATACATTCCTACAAGCATCTCTCTCTTTCTCTTTTACTATATGTTCATCAACTGGTGCACTATATATGTACATATTATAGAAGGCAAAGAAGAAGTGACGATCGTACTTGAACTATGTAATGGCTACATGAGTTATAACCTGGCTAAAAGGTTACACTTCAACTAACACATACATTTAACTAACAATCTCGTGATGAGCTCGGGCCTCCGTT
Source organism: Willowsia buskii (assembly GCA_034700685.1). Lineage (NCBI taxonomy): Eukaryota > Metazoa > Arthropoda > Collembola > Entomobryomorpha > Entomobryidae > Willowsia > Willowsia buskii. The sequence continues at coordinate 6,667 of JAQIXW010000482.1, forward strand.
CGTCTGTCTATATCTTCTCGTCTTCTAGAGCCCTCCTCGTTTGTTTCACCATCGTCATCATCAACAACATCAACATATGTACACTTGTGATGCGTCAATTTTCATATTTACGCAATAGGTAAAACTGCATGCACTCATAATATGTATGCTCATTGGCAGTGGTCTGGTAAATACCCAGGTTCATCTATAATGGAACATGTTGCTCACTATATAAACTCGTGTGTGTGACTACCCGGTGTGGTGCCTACCGGCAACAAACTCTTCACATAATTGTTGTGAGAAGAGAAGAACCACCGGCCTAATAGAAAAATAATACAAATGGAGAAGTTTAAGAAAAGAGCTCCTTTTCGCTTCTTATGAATACTACATGTTGTTGGCATATTATCCCAGTCATAATAATAATAATCCTAATCCTAGTCACATCACTACTACTACCAACTCCTGTCATATCTCGTACACATTTATACTAATATAAGTTATACCACTGGGTAGGTTGAAGCAATACAACTAATATGAGTTACATATTTTCACCTTTTACATCATCCAACAAAACATTTTCTCTCTCTTTTCTTCTCCCTTTTCTTGCCTGAGTCACAAAGCAGGCACTATCATGTACTTTTTTTCAAATTCTTGCATCCCTCTTTTTTGTCGACTTGTTGAACTAAAGACGATGCTCCTTCTAACTAAGATATCGAACACATAACATATTTTATATAATCATACACCATGTTATACTTTTAATATGATGAATAAATGTTGAAATGCCTTTGGTGATATTCGATAATGTATGCAATCTGCACACAATTCTAACAGCTTTTGTGAGCAAACTGGCTGGAGTCGCGCTCATCATTCCTCCTGCCCAAGATGGAAATGAGCAAGATATTTTCTATCGGAGATGGATCGAGCTTTGAAAAAGGCTATAATGTGAGAATACTAAGCATACTTTGTGTAGCAACTAGCCAAAAACATCGCATTCCATCAGTGTCTTCTCCGTATTTTTGTGGGATACAATGTAAAACCTTTTTATTCACTGTGATGTGAGCGGTGCTGGTGATCATAATGGCCAAAAAGGCATATGACAAAAAATATTTATCTTGTATTTTAATGTTGTCTGCAAAAAAAGAAATCGTCGACAACTGGAATCAACAACTACCTATATAGCTGTTGTGATGATACAATCATAATCATCACGTCACAATCAACAACTACACGGTACTAGTATAATGATAGGGACAAGTTGTATGTTGCAGATACAGCATGTATGGTTCCACTTCTATTAAACTCAAGCTACATATAGCTCCAGCAGGCTAGTTGGACACTAGTCTACCAAATGCTTTGTTTTGAGCTCAAACCAAGAGGTAAAATGTGCAACAAATAACAGAGGCAACACAATTGAATATTTAATATTTCTAAACATTACCAATAAATTGGCAGTCGATCCATATATTTTGACGAAATTTGAGTGCGTAATAATGTTCTCTGCACAATATACAACCCGGGTTTATGTACCGTGCGGTTAATAGGCTCCCTTTTGCAAATGGCTTTGAATTTTCATAAAAATGGGCCAGATGGCTACATAGTCAGATGTACATACAAACCATTTTTCAGAAGTCAATATATATTGGATCAGTTTTTAATCATTACATTCAGCATTGATATCGAGTTCGACTTTCGCTGACATCCACATAACACGTTACATTACCCTAACATATCTTAGGTACTTATATTATGCTGGTAATGTAAAAGGTTTGTCCAAGTAATATCTCTATAAACAGCATTATGATCAAGTAATAATGAGTAAAGAATACACGTATGCAGATTTACAGGCATAAGATTTCCTCAAGCTTAATTATAAATCTTACTGTTGCATTTAATCAAATAGTTAAAAGGTTTTGCAAGCTGCATTTAATATGTACAGTGTCTCTTTTTGAGCGTTCTGTAGGAATGTATATTTTAAAACTTAAAAACATCTCACTCCTCATGCAAGCCCAACACACCTAAACAACCATTCACTGCTCTTACAAGGTATTAGGTATTATATGTGTCTAGTGAGAACTGACGCGCAGTCACTTTCCTTTGTTGCTTTTTCTGGCTTTCAGTGAGCCTCTCAGATATACTAAATACATGCATGAAAATCGTCATATATGCATATTATTATCCCTCCATAGATAGCTCTCTCGGATTATTCAATTAAACACTATTCTTTTCTCCAGCTACTCTACATTTTATAAACACTTGCATGCATTCGCGCATGAAATAGAACGAAATATTATGTATTTTAATTGGTAGGTTAATTTGATAATAATATGAATATGATAAAGGTTAAAAACTATATACTGTAAAAATATTAATGCTTCGATGTCACCATGGCACTGGGGAAAATGTTGCATGAAAAATCTTCATTTTGAATGCTGTACTGAAACATTAAATGTGCAAGTTTAAATGAATGCCAGATCGCCTTATCAGATTTTTTCTTGTATCTGAATAATAAAACTACATGTTTGATGCATCTTGCTTTTTCCATTTTCACTCATTTCATAGTGCTTTTTGCAACTTCATGGCTGTTCGGCGTTGCTATTTACTGTTTATTCAACCGATTCAAAACGGCTAGAAGAAAATTCCCCATGCAACTTTGCCTGACCGATCCATAAAAATATTGTGAACACTGACTGAAGCATTATTTTTTTTGAATTGTTCATGTATCTTCACTTGCACTTAATTTTCACAATTTAATGATACCCTAGCTCATGAGTTCGGGAGTATTAAGGTAAAGGACGGACAGACAACTACGCCAACATCTGTAAGTGTTTATGATGATTTTTTCATACAATAACCGGTATTATATTATAATATTAAATATATGTGGTAAGTGGTAACAGAACGTGGTGAATGCAATGAATTCATCATGAAATCCACTTGTGGGGTTGCTAACTCGTCCACCTCCCATTTTCCAAAAGAATGATTATTATACATAGGGCATAATGCTTTTGTTTTATTCTTTACATATTATTCGCTTTAAATTGTTGATATGTCGTGTTTTCTACTCGTCTTACATATAGAAACAGCGAAAATCATAATAATATGATGATTAGAAGACTAAACGTTGTCTTTCCTATTTGTCTATTTTATTGCTAATGCTTGCTTCCAGCATCTTTGAGTGGTATAACTTGTACAGGCGAGAGATTGCATAGGTTGTGCACACATCATATATGTATACGTACTTTAGATTATACGATTGTAGCTTACGAACGAATGATTTTTCTACCACATACCGCAGTGTGTATGAGTGTGAAAGTGAAACTTGCAAGTGTACACGTAAAAATGTATATCTCGTAAATTATATGTTAGGTCAACATCTCTAGAGCTTCTACAGATGAATTTTAGAAATAATGGACTAGAATGCACATTCATGGTAGATTCAACTTGTCGTAGTAAGCTAAACAGCAAATGCGCAAAGCCAGTATTAATTGCCAAGAATCCCTTGAACCACACAGCAACAACATTGTGCATCTGTACAAATGTTTCGAAGAGATCATCAAAATGAGTATTCCAGTGAAGGGAGATCACGTACATAACCTTTTCATCAGCCACATAAAGCTCTCTCGGGTGAGATATTAAACATACACGAGAGTAGAGTCAATATCATCTTCATCTCATCCTCATCATATCTAAACTAAAAAGAAAAAAATGAAGCTGATGGTGATGCTGATATGATGATCTTTTTGACGATCCGGATTAGATGCCTACTTTTTTCTACGAATGTTACGTGAGTACATAAAAAACAACCAGTTGAAATGCTCCTCTTCTTCGTTGCTAACTAAATTAACTTAAATCTTCTTCTGCTTGTTGAATTTTAACTGGCTGTATAGTTCGCTTGCTCGCTTGGCTCTCATCAGTCTCTTTTCTCTCATTCCGTCTCACTGATACAGATAAAACATTATTCAGCAGTGGAAGTGATGACGATAATAACAATCAAGTGAAGCAAAGTCCACGACTTGGTGTATATATTCTTCTCCGAATGAACGAGCAAAGGATTTTTTCTGTTCATTACACCCGAATACTCCCCTACATCCCATCATGCAGTTTTATTCCACCCGTCTGGCGCTCTCTCTTTAAACACGTAATATTTTTTAGCATGAATAAAAATACACTGAATCGGTGAGGGAAATGGGAGATGTAAAGAAGAGAAGAAAAATTGGCTTCTGACTGAAATCTGACTAATTTAAGAGGAAAGGAGTTTTGACGGTGACGATGGTAAAATAGAAATAAGTTACGACTATCATGCATGAACATGATATTATGATGATGATGATGATTCGTACTACTACAAAAGATGACGATCTTGTTGATGTTGATGAGTCTGATGTGATCTGTCAAGCTGTGTTTGTGACACATCATGGTGAACACTAGTAATGGTGAAATGATAAAACGTATTTTGTCCAATGCGCATTTTGTCTAAGCGGATAAGAGAAAAATATTCCAACTGATTCCAAGTTATGTGTTTGTACGTTATTTATTTTCTCAAGTGGTGACTTTTTAGCTCACTACTATATGCAACCTATATCAAATGAAATGGGCAAAAGAAGCAGCACTACTCGCTTTATGTTAAATTTATGCATTGTGCAAATAGTAATTAATACTCATCATGTAACGTTTTAGCCAATTCTTACATTTCAAAACGTTATTTGTGCTTTTTAATGTAGGTATGTATCTAGCAAAGCAGAGATATGATCTATGATTCATGAATTATGAATCACCACTATGGACAATTATTGGCATTTAATTATTAAAACTTTTTAATTTTTTGCATGCGTTTTATAGAATTGTTTTGGATCACATAAATCCAAATCTTGTCCATACACAAGCAACATATTTCAAAATTCGTCACCATGTATCATATAAACAGATTAGGCTATCTATATAAATAGCAGCATTTGCCGATTGACAGACAGTTTAGTCAATATGAATAAAAAGTTTTAACAACAAAACACGAAAGGCAGCTAGCAGACCAACCAATCCAAGTGAAACGTCTCATTATGATGATATTATAGTGTTTACTACGCTACCGACTGTGCTGTTAATATCCTTGCTCTGACTCTTTAAAACAGTCCGTATTTCTTCTGATGATGTAAAGCGGTGGGGAATATCTATTTTTGTCATTGAAAAATGTGTGTGCATCAAAACAGCAACTCTTGTGCGAGACAGATATTTTGCAGAAGAGCTGCACTGCTACTTCTGTTCAACTGTCAGGAAGGTCTTTTCCTCTCCCTCTCTTCTCGTCTGTTTGGAAGAAAGAAGAAATTAAGAAGTAAAAGTGTGAAAAATCCATGTTAGTTTGCATATCAGTGATGTGAGCAAAGAACTCTTTCTTGGTAAGTAATGATATCCGGCTCACTTTTTATCGCTGTTTCTCAAAAACCTTCCTCGTGTGCTCTTTTCTAACGGACATATAGACAGAGCATCTATCCATATATATATTCCCATTATTATGCAAACAGACAAACATAATGTACCAGAGCTGTTCAAAATAAAAGAGTAATAATATAATAATGAGAGACGGAGTGAAAAAAGAGAAAACACACTGTACAAACTACGCACTGCTCTTTTCTTGACTTATGAATTGAGCGAGTCATGTCTTCGCAACCAAAGCTTGACTTTTCCTTGTCGCCGACAAAACGTACACCAATTCTCTTTCTAACAAGTCACACATGCAGCTAGCAGTGACTGATTGCGTGCTTCGTCTTTTTTGTCTCTCTTTTTCTTACCCTTCTACTTCCTAATTTATATACATCGAATTTTTCAATCGTTTCTAAACTGCACAAAAGCTTGTACAGACCTAACTGCATTCATAAGATGTAGTGCTTGGATAAAGATGCAGTGCAGTCTTAAAATACTTTTTAAGCAGTTTGTAAACTGATGATGATCATCATCATGAATGTACACATATCAACAACTTCGCCGTTTCCCTATATCATTATTATAGTAGTATCACCAGCAAACGTACAGTTAAACTATGTTATAACTCTCATTGGCCATTTGCCTCGTGTGCCAGGCATCATGCTGCACCAACAAGAAGAAAATTTTAAAAGAATGCGAAGCGCATATATTCAATCGACACTTTTTAAAAAGACTAAATCCCAAAAATGAGCGACTCACATAAGAGCCAATAACTGCTCAGTCAGCATTTTTTGTGTCTACTTATAACACGGACAGATTTTTATGTAAATTCATGTCTTGTTACTCAGAAAGAAGGAACAGAATTTTTTTCAGGAAACAGTAGTAGGCATATAGTTTCCAACTTTGTTGTACGTATATATGTGTTTAGAAATAGACAAAAATTTGAAACAAAACAGAAATGGAAAAACATTTACCTCTAAACGGGATATGCATATGGGTGTAATGAATAAAATCGTTCCATGAAAGCAAAAGTCAATATTATTATGTTCTGCTAATGCAATCTTACACTCGTGCGGTTTTACCTATTTATAGGCATCTCAATTACAAAGATGCATTTGAAAAATTCTTGGATTACAATAAACTGAGGGGGGTTAGCTGTGTGAAAATTCCATGAGAGCGTTTTTTTGCCTCTGTTGAATACACTCGAGAGAAAATTTGTAATTTGTTAAGCCAACTCTTTTTCCCTATTTCAGTTCAAGTACATCGCTTCACCTAAAACATGCATAATGCGATCTATGGTAGTGCAATGAAATAGAAGCATCTTTATTTAGATTCTTGGTTGTAACATTCTACGTCAAGATGAAATGAAGATAAACATTCTATTAACTTCTTATTTTCCTGAGTGCAGATAACAGGCAAATTCTATTTGTCATTTATAAAAATAATTTTTATTTTCAAGCTTGAGTTCACGTGTAACTGCAGTATCACATGTGCTATATATGCTTCGAATTCGCATCCTCATTTTTTAAAACGTTTACAACATTACACTGACGTGTATACTCGATTTCTAGTGTTAAAGTTCTGCCCTCTCCTCAGATTTCCTTTAACATCACAAAACTCAAGTTGACGACTTCATTCTATAGTTACATGTATCATATTATCATCATCATCATCAATCCCCAATTCGGATAAACAAAGAAAGTGATGTGAGCCAAATGAGCAAGCCATACTGCTTTTTAAACGAATGCGTACATACATATTTCGATTTTTTTTTCAGTCGAGGCCTGGCATCTTTCCCCAAATTTTCCGCATAAGTTCGGACACTTTCTTACTTGTAATTTTTAATGATACATATGCTCTGAAGTGTGACAGTTCTTGCTGTTGCAAAGATAATACCAATTTATTTGTGCGGTTTTCTAGAATGCAACAGAATGAAATCTAGCAATATTTAAACTAACATTGATTTCCAAACCATTCAATCAACTTTGACCGTTGAAGCTACGGCGTATTTAGTTACCCCAAAACAAAACCCGTGTATTCCCTGCATTGTCTTTGACAATTTTTACTTTCATTAAAAGTTCTACAATTACCTATCTAAGTTATCAGTAGAAAAGGGTGAAAGTTTTTATTGCTCATAAAAGGCATATACTTATTCCTTTGAACACTACTGACGCATAAAACAACAAATATCTACATTATTATGAATCTCAAATGAGATCCACGAAATTTTTCCACTCACGATCAGTTTAGTCTTACGCTGGAACAAACAAAAAATCCAAACGTTTTCGTTGGAAAATTACAGTTCAACGAAAAATTAAAAAGCAGACAATATTCTATCATTGCATATTTGATTGAACTTTTTGGCATCAAAGATATATTCATTCACTTACATATCTGACTTTCTTCATTGAGCAAACTTTCCTGAAAAATCACAGAAATATGTTGTTTTCGGAATTTTTCGAATGACTAGTTACTTAACTGATTCGTCAATTTTTAACCTAAAGTTCATTATCAAATGTTTAATTGTCAAGTGTCATGTCTTTAACAACAGAATCCTCGGAACACGTGTTGTTTCTCGTTGTTATAACATGATCAAAGTCTTGCATTTTTATGTACAAGACACAACGGAAAGATATGCTGCGTACATTGAACACAGCATAGCACGAGCCAGTACAAAAGTATGCACTGTTAGTAGTAATAGCAGTAGTATTTACGTCAACTTTCTGTCTTTCCAGCAACACGTTTCTCGCAGTGCATGCCACTTCCATGCATGCTTCTCTGTTATGTTAAGGGGGTTAAGCAGATCAGCGGATATAAGTAGCACCATTCACTTTTACGTGGCATTATTTCATGCATCATAAAACGATAAGCAAGTGTGAAAGGGCCATTTAGCATGGGATTTTGTTGAAAAAGTGTTTGTACGCATAGTGAACAGTGAAGTGGCGATAATGAATGGCTTGTTGAGAGATGTTTACTGTGTAGTTATGCTAGGTCAAACCTAAGGAGATAAACATAAGGAGCTATTGTGGTAAAAGATGCAAGTGATACAAAAACGTGCTCACAGCTTTATTCGAGCATTGATAATGGCAATAAACAAATAACAATATTAAAATCAGGTTTACAAATTATTGAAGTGTGTAGTGTATTTACACGAGATATGTACATTTGATATATTAGCTTGTTTGGAAATGGGACGGAACAAGATTTAAATAGTGCCCCAATTGAAAGAGTCAACTTATAAAGGACTAACTCAACGCTTTTAAAGCTGTGGCAAAAGATCAAATTTTTCACTAATCTCTGATTATTTATGAGCTATTCATCACCTTCGAAGGATTTGTCAAAACCATTACCGTTTACCTATAAAAGACTCTGAAACTTACTACCAATTTTTTATGAATCATTCGGAAACGGAAGGTTCCGAGAAAAAGTCGTGCAATTATACTACATGCATCTTTCAGTATCTTACATTTCCACTCTTCAGTCTGACATATTACCAATTTTGGGACAACATATCGTGTAAACTTAGGAAATTTCTAATACTAAACGGTTAATTTTTAATTATACATTACGTGGATACATTCCGAGCAAACTCAAAGCAGATGAAAACTGTTCGTTCGCATGTTCCTGTGTTTTATTGATAAGATAAGAAATACTTTTCGCATGCTCAGATCATAAAAGAAGTGAAAAACATGCGTAAGTTGATGAATACATGAGGTTCATACACGCCTGTTGCGATCACATTTTTTTGGAATCCACCTGTATGCAATTTATTCATCATTCTTTTATCTCAATCTCTCTTGTGTTGCTTTTAAGTTTGTATAAACTTCATATAAAAGTTAAGCATCACTACAGCAGAAGGTCTACCTAGACACGGATACATCACACAAACGAACGGACTGACGGACCAGTAAGCGCACGGGTGGACGGATTATCTTTTTTCTCTTGCTTTTTCGCTCCTAACATTTTCGTGGTGAGTGGAGTGCATTATCCTTCGTTTTTGTTACCATCTCAGTCTTCGCCACTGCTAGCAGCAGCTATGCATCATTATATTACCACTTATTATGTTTCATTATGAGAGCCTTTTCTCTATAGCCCGGTTTATCCGTTTGTAGCGATTATTATTGTCGATTTTGCAATACTGTTGCCCTCTTTAAAAAAAGCAAAAACAGCATGCTAGAATCTTCCCCTTAAAGGGTGATATTATTTAGGTATGCATTTCCTATTAAAAGTTGGTTGGTTGATTCATCGTACATACTTTTCACATCAGCATCACGATATTCCTCATAATAATAGTACCTTCTTCTTCTTCTTCATTACAGTAGATGATAGAAACATTCATCCCTCTACGTGTGTGTATAGTTATTATACTGTCATTATTTCGGGTAGTTTTAGCCAGTCTTTTCTTGTTGTCAAAAATAAACTTGTTCACAAGTTTTGCAAATTTTGGGTGTTTACCACTACATTAAGCTACGGCTACATCCTGCCCACTGCATTATGCGTCTAAGAGCTGAATATAAAGCATATACATTTTTTTTTCTTTTATATGCCTGTCGACTTTCGACTTCCTGGTATTCACATTCGACTTTTATATTACTATCAAGAGATCCTTTTGTGTGCATGCATAAACACTTTGGGATTTTTAGACTCTTGTGGTTGTATTTTTTTCGCTTTTGATAATGCTCCTCTATGATGACGAATACATTCTTTCTCTATACTTGGCTATACGCAATGTTTTATAGCAAATACTCATATAATCTTGCATTTCTACTTCTTGAGAAGGACGCTCAAAAGATGTGAAGTCGAATCGGTACATTAGATGATGATGATGATGGGGCAAATGATACGGATGGATACGACGATGAACTATTCCCTGAATTCTTGCGTAAACCCTATTTTGTTGTTACTATTCTCTGTTGTCGAGTGTTACTCAACTTGATGATATTATGATGATTCAGTTTTTTTTCTGTTTGCTTCCTCTTTTGTTGCTACTACTTCTACTGTGCACATATTCGTTGTTGATGTGTTTGTTTCATGATGAAACATGATGGCTCCTTTCCGTGGTGGTTCTCTCTATACTAATAATATCTACTTGAGGCGTCTCACGAAAGGAGCAAAAACAGTTGATGCGACAGCGCAGCAAAATGACAAGACAATAATGATCATCATCTTTTTTTACATTACAATATTACAAAGCATATACGATGGTGATCATGATCATATATATAAAATCAACATAAAATGCAGCAAAGGTTGCGCTACAATACGTATCATCATATCATCTGTCATCTATTAGTCAAATATTCATTTATTTTGATCATATACTTGATCCCATGTTTATACATTTATTTTGGATCTTGGTTGGTACGTAAAATAGATTTCTCTCATCAAATCACACACTATGTACTCACAACACCCGTCCAACTTTCTGTTTTATTAAACACAATGCGTGTGAAGAACCGTATTAGACTGCCTATAAATAATATGCATATAAACATTTTTGCCATTAGTGTATGTACATATGTGTAGGTAGATGCAACTGGGATTGAAAATCTGGTATCAAGATTTTTCTCATGAAAAATATCATTCGATCGAATATACATATTGACATAGATGAGATGTTCCCATGAAGTTTGGAGTTTAATTCAAAAACTTCCATCCCTCTTTCGTTTATCCTTGTTTTTTAAATATATATTTCCCATCCCAAATAACGTGACTGATTGTGTGTGTGTGTGTGAATATGAGTGAGAGAGTCGGGAGACCCTAAATATTGTCAACTTGGGCTACATTCAAACATTGTTGTTCCCTCTGCATTTTGTTCTGTGTTTCCAGCCTCTCATCCCCCAAAGTCCGATTCGTCATTAGTTTTTGTACTCGATCTGTTCGTTGTACATATTCAGTATTACATGGCATGATATATATATAGTGGTTTATAACTTATATAACAGTAAAGAAAAAAGAAACTTGATGCAAGCAATGATGAATCAGAGAATAGAACTCGTCCGCTTCCTCGTTTCATTCTGACATCAGCTGCCCTTATCATATTCTTCGCAGTCGCATTTGATGTAAGCTGGTCAGGGTTTCACAGAGAAGCCAAGTGGTTCTTGCGCCACGTGATCTCTGTCTCTTCCATCAACCTCTCTCTCTAGCTTTCCCGGTCAGGCAATTTATTCACCAGAACGGGGTGATTCTCAATAATACATAATATTGAGCTTGAGTTCTAGCTTTGACAGCGAGTCATAGTACATGCAAGAACGTTCAGACAGCCACGAAATTTTATAAATATTATGCACCATAACAAGGGGACCCTTCCCTTGTTCCCAATGCACATGTGAAAATTCCCCATTCATCTATCCTTAAACACCTCCCATGCTATTGTTGCAGGTACATTTAGTTTCTTTTTCTCACAGATACAGGAGCATCGTAGCAAACATTAAATGTAGATAGAAAATAAACTATTCAATGACAGGGACAAACGAAAATAAGGTTCATACAACAGTGGATCTTTCCCTTGGACAACAAAACTTGCTGCGTTTCCACCAGACATCCCAGCAGTAAGCCACTGTGAGCAACTACAAGTTGTACTTATTAAATATATGAATCATAACATTTAGCAATGGAACTAATATATAAAACTCAATAATAATAATCATAATAAATAATACCCTCTCGTTTTGGACCTGTAACGCACCCCTCGAAAATATGTGCATGAAAGCAACGCAACCTTCTCACACAATTTGGGCATCAACATCAACCCATAAATATTACTCATTCCAGAATATTTCTCACTTTTGTACGAAGGGATGCATCATAATCACACTGAACCCCATAATAGACAAGTATGTATGCACATCGCTAATGACCGTGGTGATTGGTAAGTGAGAAGGAGAAATAAAAAAATTGGAATAGAAAGCGGTTGCATTAACCCCTTCACTTTGAGTTTGTCACACGGATATTTTATATCAATACAGACACACATATAATATTTATATTTTTGTGTGTGCTATTACATTCTAGCTATTTAGTTAGTTATCAATTTTAATACAACTTACGCAGAACAGTGTCTTATCAAAAGACGCATCATAGAAACCCTTCTAAATATATTTCTCAACAGGCATAGTAATAGTATAATAAGGAGTAAAACTAAGTTTTAGGCAAAGCGAGTACATTTCACTTCACACATTCTGTCCCCCATTTTTTCGACGTTTGTGCCTGGTTGTCTACTTATTATATGAACGCTTTTTACATCCTGAATAAAAAATAGAATAGCCGGCCGGCCAATAATATTAAATTCATCGTGTATACATCTAAAATAATACGAATAAGCAAGAAATAATCGTTATCATCCTCCCATATATAAAATACAATGAATATACTTGTTTGATAATCGCTTTTGTCGTAGTTTCTAATGCAGAAAACTATTTTATGGTACCACCACACACACACACAGGCATTGTAGGCAGGACATATATAAGCACTCACTTGAGCTTTAGATCAACCAAAAAGGATCCTTTCTACTTCACCATTTACTTACTACCACCACACCATGAACTCTTTTTCATTCAACGAAAATGCGGAATGTTCAAGAAAAAAGGAAAGAGAGAGAAGACATTGATGTGCACGCTATTCAACTTTTCGCTGCTCCTTCTTCACTCACGACACGACATCGCGATTGCTACTTATACAGCTTCATGTTGTTATTATTACAACTTACCATTATCAAAAAGTAACTGTGCATTGCATTGTACATTAGTGTTTATTATAGTTTATATAAAGTCTCCCTTTCTCGATGATCGTCGACTTACTTGTTTGAGCTGTGTATACTTTAATCACTCATAACTTTACCTATATCGGGATGACGCGTCGAGGGAAACTAAAATGCACAGCTAATACATACATACGTACAAGTGTATGAATACTAATGACGTATGAATTTTTCTCTTTATGCAGTGCTCATTCTATGCACATTGTTGTCTCCCAACGAGTATCATGCAGTTTTTGGTTACTATATTGGTTTGTTACATGCATCAGTATTATTACTGGCAATTGCATTAGCATAAAAAGCCAAATCCTCAGTTAACCCAGTGGTCGGTTACATCACACAATTTTGAGCTTGTGTAAAGTACACTTTGTACTTTAATATAAATCTATCACCGCTCAAAAAGGAAGGCATTAAATATCGTCCTACTAATAATACTGTCTATAAACTCGGATATATAATATGGAAGAGTCAACGTGAAAAAACCGTATTACAGCGCATCTGATATTATCATCATCATCATCGCCAATGTTGTTGCGTTATCCTGATTTTATTTGTATATTCACGCATACTACTTATGGCTGCTATTCTATTTTCATAAATAGTATTATTGTAGTCAATTATTATTCCCTCCGTCATGTATGCGACAATAAATATACAATGTTATTTGGAAAAGATATATTTAGCTTTATATTTGCAACAATATTATCCGACATGCGTCTTAACAAATATATACATTGTGGTTCTTCCCTTCCTTTCTAAAGACTGTATTATGCGAGGACATTTAGGGAGAGAAAAGGAACAAGTGAGCTACCCTAAATCTCTCGAATGTGCCGTGCCCTGTCACACAACTCATGTGTGTACTAGTTTAGCGGAGTTCTTCTGTTCTTGTTTGTTATTATTACTGCTGTCGACTAGTAAAAGATTCCTGCAAAGAGTTGCTCATGTCCACCTATGTGTATAAACTTATAGATAAGTTGCATGATTAGCTAGCGAAATGTATTCATTTGAGATACATACACTTAGCAAACGACATCATAATGTTCGTTTCGGTTGGTCTCGTTTCTCCTTCTGCACATGAATATGGGTTTCTCATTGTTATAAGTTGTGATACATATGAATGTATTCGTGAATGTATTGACGGTTTTTTTTTTGTCTAAAAGTAGGTAACTCAAACTTAATGTGGATTTTTGCGTCGCGTTTGGACAAGAAGGGAGAGTGAGGGAGAAGGCGAGATAGACATGCTGTCCCTTTTTTCGTTTTTTCTTCTCTTCATGCTCCCCATTCACTTTGTCAGTTAGTCACTCACCCAATCCATCTAGATCTGGGCTAAAATATACACACGCTCACAAATATCAATAATAGCCATACACATTATATGCATTTAAGGCATGTATGCAAGACTCGGAAAGTGGTGTGTGTGGTGAGCGCAATACTTATTTACCTTATTTACTACTAATAATAATGATAATGTATATATCAGCGTATTATTCATTTTGAGAGTATTTGAAGGAGGCAAACTGTGAAGTGGAGAGAGAAGTGAATATTGTTGTGTCTATCCATCTTACTTACACACATATCCATCGATTTTTTCTTCGCTGGAATGGAAGCCGTCCTTTCCTCTCTTTCTCGCTCAGCTCTTTTTTTGTGAGACAGACAACTCAACATTTTTCATGGCTTATATACTTTAGCCACAAAGAGTACCATGTGCGGTGATAAACTAAACTAATCGACGTAATATTGCATTGCTTTCCTACCGGATTCGAGTTATAGATGTGATGGTCCTTATAGAGAGCTCAGCTCACCGATCATCATATCATTATTATCAACATCGAATGTGATATTCGTCGCGTTTTGTTAGTAGATCCTTTCTGGATTAATATAGATGCATACATATTTGTATTCATCCGCATCCATTTCATACTTTTTCTCTCTCTCTTGGGGCTATACCTAAATGCGTACCGTTTTATCACGCATTTCTATCTCTGTCCACAGGATACATTTATAAATACAAAATAAGAAACAAGATTGTTCCCCGGTACATGTAAATATTGTGTGCGCCTTTTATACAAATGAAAAATAAAAAAGTTAACCCCAATAAGATCTACTAGCTCAAGTTACGTAATAATGAGCCAGCAACTGGATTTATTGAGGATTTAGTTTAAACCGAAACAAAAAATATTCAAATCATTGTACAATCGAACGGAAATTATATTATTATCAGTCCAACATAAATACAGAGCTACATACGATGTGCTAGCTTGTCTGTATGTTATAGAGACGATTGCATACTTACAAACAATTTATAAAAAGAGACGACATAATTTCACTTGACAAGGTCTGTAAAAACTGAGCCTTCAACTGACTCCTCCAAGCCAACGACCTGCATGCGTGAATTTAGACAACACCAGATATTTACTGATTAAACATACTTTAAGCATATACCGGGCATGTGAGGTTTGGTTGATCAACTTTTGGGGGAAAATCGGGGATATAAATAAATCAAAGACAAACAACTACTGGACCAAAGCAAGATTTACTATAAACTTCTCGGTGAAAGATATATTAGGGTATGAATATAGATAATATATACATACACTTACAGTCACAATTGACCAACTACTCACACAATCTATTTAGTGAAGAAGAGGCCTGAAGCAGGTACAACTTATTTTAGCCTTTTACAAGTTTTGATGCCCAACAACTCAAAAAAGGAGATATGGACACGGTGTGGTGGTGATGATATGTAACCTTATTTTTCAACAAATGGACACAGGTGCAAGCGAGTAACAAAACAATGCCTACCTTTTGATTATATTTATCGAAACAACTTTTAGCTATATGTGTTCAGTTTCTGTTAACTTGAATGTGAAAGAACAGAATAAATCCATCTTCTTCACTCTTATTATTATTGCTTTTGTTTTTGGGATGTTAAACCTCTCTTTTGATCTGTTCTCCCGGCATTACTTTATGTACGATTTTTACTTGAAGAAATGGAAACACGCAACTTAAAGAGGAGATGAAGGGAGATGGAAAGATAACGCTAGTCAAACTCATCCTCTCCTTTGTGGAGCGTGTGTGTGTAGTTGAGGTTGGTTCATGCCATGCTACTGGGATGATTTGGGATAACAAAAAAGGATGAAGAAGTAAAGTTGGAGAAAAAAATGGAGGCCTGCCTGAGCGATATACAAGGCATCATTTTTTTGTAAATGAAATCGCTTCATAATCTCTTCTATTCTAGTGTTTAGGGAAGGGCTTATTCCACATAGTTATTAGTTACATCTATTCATGTAAAGTGGTAAATTAATATTGTGTGAACGCATCTTTAGAGCGAGCAAATTGACTGGTCCAGCGGAATGCTTGCATACAAAACAGCAGACACAAAACCTGACCTCAACGACAGAAGGCAAGAAGTTGCAAAGGAGGGTGATCATCAACCCATCATGATATTTTGATAATAATGATAATACATTAAATATATACGTGTGTAAGTAAATATACATGTGTTTGGTACTGATACGTATCATAGTCATCATGCATAGCATATTATTATTAAGCGTGGTGGAGGAGGTGTAGCTTTACACCACCACCACACCACCGGTGTTGTTGTTGCCAATATAATGCTCTAACCATTATCACCACCATCGTATTTATGCTTTCCATGCATACTTGATATCCTATCCATTATGCATTTTTCCTAATAAGATTTTTTTCTCCGCTCACTCGTTTAGTTTATATGAATTACTAAACGGGCTAATAATGGTAACGATAATTGAATGAAAGTAACAAAGAGCCATGCAATTTGTAATATTACTCGATGTATAGCTTTCCTTGTACATCGACAACCACGCAAAGAATTGCTAAAATCTTGTTTGGTTGCGTCAAAATGGCCTGGTCAAGTAGGTTCATAATATGCACAATATTATCCAACCAACCTGCAGAGAAAGATTTTTTTCATGTATGATGAGATTCAATCATGGGCTGTAAAAGTAAAAGCCAGGCGTATTATGGCTGTTCATTATAATATATTGTTATTATGACTGACTTTTATGAAGTCAAGCTGTGGTATTGCTTGACTTGGACTGGAAAATATTTAATGTGTTTGATGACGGGAATCATTTTATCATTGCTCATAAAGCCTATTTAACAATTTGCAGGTATAGGGTGGACAGGTAAAAAGTACATAAATATCACTTACCAGTTAAATTTTGATTTTTTTCCAATAAAAAGAACCGACATTTTGTTCATCCTTTATACTTCCATACATCGGAACATTATTATATTCCTTACACACAGTCTATTCAGTTTTTTTTCGATTCACACAATATATCATAAAAGAGTTATGAAGCCACTGAAAGTTAATAATTGTTGATAACAATACGATGATAGTGATCCCATTAATTATTTTGTACGTGACAGTAGTCGAGTCCTGCTTGTTGATACAAGAACGTCTCACATAGCGTCGAGCACGAGAGAGAGAGAAAAAAAAATCTTTCCTTGCTAGCTTGCCTTTCTTTGTTCATCTACTAGTAAACAAGAGAGATGCTTTCCGCTACCTTCTTGATTTAGCTACCAGAAGCAATCATTCATTCAGCAAGATTCACAACCTTTTGGCAATGTAGCTGCGGGGTGCTAATAGAGTCAGCTGTTGGGTTGAGTTCCACAAGCCTCAATGGTGCCAACACTAGCATCAATTTTCCATGCTACTGTGACATACACCGACAAAAGTACATCTTCACTGTTAACATATATTATTTATGCATATTGCATACACATTCTTGGGCACGCGTCGCAATAAAAGTAATATGAAGTGTGCAAAAATTGGTTCCGTATGAACACTATTATGCATTAATGGCGATGCTAAATGAGTCAATCATCAAAGTCCCGATTTCACCAAATCATCCTAATGTCCAATTTAACAAGGATACAATAATTGCATGGTGTAAACTAACTTATTTTTTATCGAACTTGACCGGCTTATAAATCACATAGTCCATTGAATAAGTTTGTTTAGTGAAAGTGCACTGATAAGTAGTATGTTTGCTTGCATTTAGGTACACTCACTTTAAACAAAGAGGAGAATTTTAACTCGTGGATATACATTTACACAAGTACATACAAGTAGATAAATGTATGCTCGAAAAGAACAAGAAGAGCGGCTTGTCAACAAGAAGAAAAAGGAAAAGTCCTTGGGTAAACCTTGTCATAAATCATACACACACACACACACACAAGAAGTGTTATGAAGGATGTGTTGTATTTGTAAGTTTATGATGATGATGATGATGAGCAGCAGCACAGTGAAGCAGGCTTAAATATTATTATCTCCTTTCCTCCTTTCTCAGCTGTGTCCAGCAGGTGTGAATAAATCCTAAAATCCTGTTATGAAGAATATGTCAATATTATCTCTTGGTCCACTACAACTTCATTCAATGCCGGCTAATAAGACAGTTCATGTTGATTCACAAAGCCGAGTCATGCATGGGTTCATCTAACCAAGCACATGAGCATGTAGTGTGCGTTTCACTGATATCTTGCTTGAGGTCTATATTCCTTGTGTGTGTGCTTTACTTTTTATCTCCGCTTTGTACTTCACAACTAAAATACTCGCAATGCACATGCTACAGAGTGAAAGTTCATTTACACAGATAATAAATTTATCTGTTGCTTCTGTTCATCATAACAGCAAAATGTGTTGTTTGCCCTTAGGAATCCACTAATTCCTTACAACGCACAATTCGTAGAATTCAATGATGCGTACTTTTTGAGTAAGGTCACGTCATAAGTACGAGGAACAGCAAAGAGCACAACAAGGATAAATGTCTGCACTTCAATTCACATGCTACATCCCACTCGCCACATATGTAACTGTTTGTCACAATTTGGTTTTGCTATTTTCAGGTGTATGCATACACTATCCACGTGACTTTTTGCATGCCAGAGAAATATAACTTGTATACAAGAGACAAATTTGATCTCAACAATCTCTAGATACAGATCATGAAGGTGATGCATGAATATTAAGAATGAGGAAGCAGATTAATTGTTTTTCAGCAAAAGTCCACATTGTTTTCAAATTCCTTCGCAAATTTGGTTATGCACTTGCATAAATAGACAGCCAATTCGATTTGCTTTGCACATTTTGCACTAAAAATTCGCCACAAAGGTTTGTCACTCCAAATTAGTCTTGTCTTAGTATGAGAATTGGGCAATACTGATGATTAGTAAAAATCAAGGGGACAAATTGCAAAATCTGTCATAGCACTTTTTTAAAAAACTTTGTCGACAAACATTGCAAAAGATCACCAACCAAGCATTCACTTTGTTTTCTTGATGTCAACACATTGCCACACTGTCAATATGTAACACGCAAACAAACACATTAACTTGGCATATTATTATATAATGGTCTTGTGTATGTCGATATATTTAAGTACATTAAATGTATGTAAATGTTAATAGGTATGCTAACATTTTGATTGTATCAGTATGTGTTTTGTATCATAACAAATGATGATGATGCTTGTTTGTTGTTGACTTCTTCTCTTGACATTTGTATCTTGTGTATTTGTATGGGCAAAGCTAGAAAAGCACGACGCTTGGGTCTCACAGAGCAAACCAGCAAAAACCTCTCTCGACAGCAACAAATGCTCGACTGAGCTGAAGGTAGGCGAGATGAAGGCAGTTAAATTTCATCAAGTTACACCAAAACGGGTGCAAAGCCAAAGCAAGCAACCAGAGCAAGTCACACAGGCAGGCGAACAGCAGAGCAGCAGCAGCAGGAGCAGGCGAAAAGAAGAGTAAAGTGTAGAGTGGGAAGCTATCAAGCAAAAGAGTAAAGGAAAAAAGGGAAAAGAAAAAAAGAGCTACATATACTTATTGGGCTGTTATGTTCACATTATACTTATAGCCAGGCAAGTTAAGCCGACATCGACATCACCTTCTCTCCTTTTATTAAGTAAGCAAGCATACACACACGGCACGTCAGCCAGAGACCAGAAGAGTTTCCATATAGGTATATAAAGTTTAGCATCCATTCCGTTGTCGTAAACTAAACTAAACCTTTTTCCCGAAAAACCAAAGCGAAGTGGCAAAGTAATGTCATGCATATAGCCCAACAGAGTAGGCAAACTCCTTTTCATCCATCCAGCAACATCATCAAACTTGCTCTCCGTATAAAATGTAGTAATGGTTGTTGTACTTGTAATATTCGTATCCTGCTTTTAACCATATTGGGATTGGGAGATGCATATTACCTCTGTCTCTAGATTCTATAAATGTGTATAACTTTATAAGGTACATATATTATGCATTTACATCTACTACCATCATCATCATCATCATCATCATTGCCACCACCACCGCACACACAATAGTATTATAATAATAAATGTATATATCCACATTCATCTCTCTCTTAAGTACATAAGTAAGTAAAGCAAGCAAAGTATCTGACTGACTGAGCACCAAGTTGACTGCCTTTAGATCATGAGACATAGGTATAAAATGTTTTCATATAGATGAATAGGAGGAAAAAGGTATGCGAGAAGCTCGTTTCGGTGCGGTGTCGTCGTCGTGTGTACATGGATATACGATGATATAAAAAGATTATGGATATGCTATAAATGTCCTCCGTTATATGCCTATCAGATTCCCCCAAAAACAAAAATGTGTTGTCGTGATATACTCAACAACACATGTTTATACCTTCTTCGTAGAGTGAGTACACATGTATGCTTAACCGGGGTGAACATCGCGTATCGATATAAATATACATGTCTACTATATATGTACATGAATATCGAATGTTATTTATCCTTTTATATCCTTATTGCCGTTTTTATACCAGTCAAGAAGAAAATGTGCAGTAGTGAGTGAATAAGTAAGTAAGCAATACTATATACCCAACAGCAATTGTATTTAGTAAATGGTAGTGTTACAGTGTGGTATGCGTGGTGCGGTAATAGAAGAAGAAGAAGTTGTAGCAGTCGCAAAATGTGCATATTTTTTCTCTCTGTTGCGTGCTGTTACGTTGTATTTGTTATATGAATGTATTTCATGCCCACTTTTACCACTTATTTCTCCGTATCTCCGTCTTTCTTTCGTACACAATGCAAAAAGTAACAACAGAAGAGGCAAACCAAAAAAACATGCATGCATATAAAATTGATATAAACTTGGTAGTTTTCGGTGGAGTGATAGTATTAAGGGCAATATGTGTTTATACCAATACGTAAAATGTAGATGTAGAAAAGAAAGGAAAGGAGAGAGAGAGAGAGAGACGATATCTCTTTTTTCAACTGTCTTTTATTCATACATAATAAAACCATGGCTGTCAGTGGTATAAATGTTCAAATATCTATGTTTATATAGGTGTAATATTGTATTTGTAGGTATATCAGAAGGAAAAAGAAAGAACGCTCAAAGACATTTTGGTTTATGAGTGTGTGTCTAATATGTATATCTTTTCTCTCTTTCGCAGTTATATACCTATGCATTCATTTAATAAAAGAGATAGGAGGAGAGCGTGAACCAGAAGTTGTAGGTAGAATAATAGCATAGTCGGTCAAATATCCTAACAGGCATCACATCAAGAGCTAAGAGAACAAGTATTATTCCGCGAGCGAGCGTATTATAGGATACGTGAGTGTTATTCTGAGTTTATAGGGAAAAGGAAAGAAAAGGAGGCATTGAAGGCAGAGCAAAGGCATTGAGTGAGTGGAGTGAGCTCTGAAAAGTTAAGTATGACCCATAGAGTTTCTCTCTGTCTACGTCTCTCTCTCTCTTTCCACTACTTTTGCTACTATTAGTTCTTCTACTAGTTGTTCGCCAAGAAGGAAAAAGAGAAGTTGATAGTGGTATTATTATTACACATATAATAAGTAAAGAAATAAGAGAGAGAACCCAAAAAGTGTTTTTACTTATAACAATATTACAACAAAAACGAGCGAGCATGAGCATGGTAATAGTTTTGTGAAGTATAAAGGAGGAAAAAGGACTTTTCCCATATCATTACAACTGCCACCACACTGCCACCGCCACTCACTCTATATGAAGCGCATACATGTGTAGACACAGATAACATGCATAATACAAAGCATTTTTTCGAGTTTTTCGAGTAGCAAAGGCAAAGCAGCAGAGAGAGGAGCTCATGCCTTGTGTGTCTGCCTCCGTCCTCAGTCGCTGGAGGTTTGGTTGACTCTGTCTGAGTGAGGGAGAGAGTTCGCTTTCCTGGGTTGCTTGCTAACTTTGCTTTTGCTTGTCAGTATGAATGTACTGGTGTTCATGTGAACATTGCTCCGGCTTTGGTGATGTGATGGCTTTACAGATATTCAACAACAACAGGAGCAAAACTACTACTTTACTTCTTCCTCTATCCCTCTTTCCAAAAGCAGGAGTTGTGGTAGTAGTAGTGACGGTGGTGAATACCCGAAGGATATGTGTATGTACATATGTCAGCTTTTATGAATGTACACAGACACTCACACAACGCAAGGTTATGTATGAGGGTAAAAGACTGACGTTCTTCTATATCATCATCATCATCAACGTCGTCACGATGTTAAAACACATCCAGAAAAACTATTCGAATATAACCGTATAAACATGGTGTTATATCGTTTAGTTTTCAACTTTTATAAGAAAAAAAAGAACCTGCAGCAGAGTGAGAGAGAGAGGAGAGAAGCAGCAAAAGAGGTGATAGTGGGCAATGAGCCCTGGTTTCCTTTAGTTTTGTTGAGAACTATATGCCTTCCTGTTGGTATACGAGTCCTTCATGCTTTACCTCTCGGTTTTATACTCTTGTTAACATTTATCTCTATCCGTGCTTGCTTACAAGTATTACGACGACTACTATGTAGCACCAATCCTGCAACCATCACACGATATATTATGTTTGTATGCAATACTTGTGTGTATGCACGTATCTATAAATTGTATAACACACTCACTTACTACTACCACCACCACTACT
>JAQIXW010000483.1:0-29790 GCA_034700685.1 Willowsia buskii
TCTCGTTGTTATATGAAGTTAATTGAAGTATGTGCATTTTAATTAGATATTATAGATTTGTTGGTTAGTATTTTTTTTCCTTGTAGGAGATCAGTCTAGAATTCAGCAAAGCCCTAAAAATATAACGTTGGATTATGTAGGGTTGCTGTGTGACATGACAAGGTTTTCTTTTTTTTACAGTAGAACCAACAAGCCTTCTTTTTTTGCGTTCTAGTTGATTTTTTTTTGTAGTTTTGCTTTCGTATGCAGAGATATATACCATGTATGTATTTTCAATTTCCTCCTTTTTTGTAGGTTTTGTTTTTGTAAGGATTTCCATGTGGATTGATAGGCTCCAAAAAAAATGAGTAGCGATACACACGCACGAAAGCGTTGATGATTTGAAACGTGTTGGCACCTTGTTTGGATTACTTCCCATAAATTTGTTTTCTGCAAGCCCTCACATTTGCGGTAGTACATGTGCAATATGGAATTTGTACACGTAGCTACCTACTATGGATGAATGCATGTAAATATAGAAGTTTTTCTTTTCGTGGATATATGTTTTGTTGACTGGAAGTCAGGTAAAATTCACATGTAGACGTAGTCAAGTATGTTTTGTATATAAAGGAAAGCAACCAGGTTGATTTTTTGAGACAAAACGTAATAAAAAATAAATAAATAATTTGTTTCTTCCCCTATTTCTAATGTATCCCCTATCATGTTACATGTTTAGACTTTTGTAGCACGCTTTGGACAGCTTTCGTCCATTTGTCATGGTTTTTGATGACATCATAAGTGTTCGTTGCTACCTCAGGGTCGGGTGCACCATAATTCGGTGGATTAGCTTTGGGATCGTAACCTAGCGCTGTAAGCATTGGAGCAATTGTGTCCATGTCGTCAACAACGTCGTCTGGAATGGCACCCACCCATTTCGTTAATGCCTCGACATTAACCGGCTTGATGACTTGGTCTGAGGAACGTTCCACTCTGCACACAAAAGAGAGAGGAAAGGAAACAAAAAGGGTTAAATTTTATGCCTGAATATTCTTTCAATCAATTTGGAAAGGATTATGATGGGTGAACGCTTATACAAAATGATAGACCTACTTTGAGAGCGAGACACCCCCAGGTTTATTAATAAACTTTTCATGATGAAGCACTTCGTCCATCCACGGCAGGTCCAAATACTTGAGGATTTTCTCCATTTGAGGCCTCGGATGTAAAACTAAGTCTTCATACTTCACCTTCAAACATTTCGTTGGTCCAAGCTCCTCGCACTCTTTCAGCATTGTCTTCATTGAGTTTGACCACTTGGTCAAGCATTGTCTATAGTCTGTCAGGTCGAATCCTGTTACAGTAACCTGCAACCAGATAAATAGAGTTCCCGGAGCGTCCATTAAAAGTTGAAAAAGTGGTTGTAAAGTTTTTCACGTAAAGGGACTTCCTCCCGTGAATCCATTATCATTATAGAAAGCAATTTATCTATATTATCCCTCTCAACTCTTCCGTAATAATAAACAGCTCACCTTTCGACTGATCAGCGAATGAACAACTGCTCTACCGTCGCGAATCATGAAAATAAATTTGGCCTGTGGAAAGAGCTTAAGTAGGTAAACCCCATACTTGAGAGTGAAGGGGTCTTTGTTACAGACTCGAGGCGCTGGCTCTCCATGTTTCACCACAACCTCAAGAATGAAGGCTGCCACGGCATCCCCAATAATCTGAAAGATAAACAGAAGAGTGACGTGAAGTGGAAATTCGGCAGTAGCTATAATAACGAGCTGAAGAAGAAGGAAAAGAAGAAAACGAGGAAAAAAATAACGACAGTAGTGGGGAATAAAGATACATGAAGAATTCAACAGGGGGCTTTGCAGGATTTTCTCTCTTGGTTTTTATGCTGATAGAAACAAATGGAATGGAAGCCATTGCAATAATATATACTAATTTAAGCTAGCTTTTCTGCAGACGAGCAGCCAACCTGATCAGTAAGCCCAGCCTCGTGTAAACGATTCGTTTCTTTTGCTGATCTGTTCCATTGTGCGGCGAGCTGTAGGATCCTTGGAACTACGCGCGTCTCCTCTCCACATCTTATATCACCATGAGCATCTAGCATCGCTCTGACCAGAGTTGTTCCCGATCTTGGAAAACCTCCAATGAAAATAAATGGAGAAGACCGGTCGTAAGTATGGGCTTTCCCATCGTTTCCAAACACGACCGTCTATTGGGATAAACAAAAGAAAATAAATATACAATTATTTTTCTTCTTTCAATATCCAAAGGTGTCTATAATCTTCACGGAACATTATTACACCTAATGATAATAATAGTATATAGGTAGATATATACTTGACGGTTCACTTACTTCACGACTAGTTACAATTTGACACTGTCCAGAGTCACTACTCCTTATGAAGAGTAGCAAGTAAAAAAATGGAGCAATTAAAATGATAAAAACTAGGAGTAGCTTCCGTCCACCCAGGACTCCGCGAAGCGTAAACATTCTTCAGCTGTAAGGTACCGCGGTCAAAGTGCTCTGATTCATTAACTCGCCTGAAATAACAAAGAAAATATACACTTGTTAGATGGAATTACAGATGATTTTATTACGAGATTATTGACACAATACAATATTTTTCCTAAACCATTCCCTCAGCTGACAGTTCAACAGCCACAAAACTTGAAGGGAATAAAAACATTCATCCTTTCAATATTTTAATGAGGATCATAACCATATTTTGTTTTCCCATAAAGCTTTTACACTATATTGGTGAAAGCAAAAATATCTTTACAAAATCACTTCTCACCTGAAAAGATATATTCCCTCTAATTTTTATGATCGAAAAATCTCAATACGTAAAATTAAATGAGACCAACTTCAATTTTTTAACTGTCACACATTCTTATGCCCTATCCATTACAAAATAAAATCCTCGTTTTCACTCGCTAAAAATATAACTTGTATATTCACTCTTCCACATGGAATCATGCATTAATTCCATTCCATGAACACGTTTGCACCTCACTTCATAGCGATGATGCTGCTTTTACGTGTTTGTTCGTTCCGAGAACAGGGAAAAAACTGCCATTGTCTTTAATCCCAAATTACACTACACTGTACTCTTTTAACTGCTGCCACATAAAACCATGCAAATTTCATGTCACGACCAATAATGAGCAAACAAGTTTTCGCACTAACGGGAACGAAGAAAAGGACAAAATTCAAATTAGACGCTTCAACACATAAACGATAAAACCATTAAATTCCTCATGTAATTAATCGAATTTTTTATATTTCTAAAGGTATCACTGATCCCATCCTACACAAAAATTGCATTTTCCTTCACAATTTTAAGAACTCATCCCAAAAACTCATGCCATATTCCTTTCAAAATTCAGACTGGAAGCTGAACTGCTTTATTTTTTTTTACAAACTCATGTTTTCTCAGGCATTTCAAACTTTTCGCAGCTTACACACAAAGTAAACCGAGAGGTGTAAAGTAATTACAAGCGACCAGACCAGACCCCACCACCACGACTAATATGTAACCCAGTTCATAAAACTCCTTCGGACGAGACAGACACAGCGGCCTCAGAAAACGGTAAGAAGAGCGTGAAATTAGCAGAACATAAATAATAACCTTGTTATTAAATTATTAAGCCGACTTTGCTCATCCCCTCATATAAATTGAATATAACTACTAACCGAGTTAAAGACACATTTTATGCTCTTCTTCGTACTCTCAACAAAGACAATTTTCAATAAAGACGAATGCACACATGAAAAATAAAACAGCAAGCAAAAATAAAACCGTTTATACTTTGTTGTGTCCTTTCAAAATTAGTTTTTTTGACTCGCCTTTTTCGCCAAAGAAGAAAATGTTTTTTTTTTCTACCTAATCATTTCATGCTGTGGCCACGGGTGCGACTACATTCATTATTGAGGAGGATAATGCTCCTCAGGACTCACAGGACGATAAATTATCACCAGTCCAGCACAGCGGCAACATAACTCCCATAATAATGATGCTGTGTATCTACCACATATATAGAGAGAGAGATTTCTTCTTCAAAGAATAATAATTACGACTATTTAACTGACACACAATAATCACCACACAACAGCACAACAAGTCACGATGACATTCATTTTTCGGAAGGTTAGAACAACAAAAAACACAAAACGACATGACATCAAAAGACTTGAAGAACAAGAGAAAGAACAAAGTCTTTTTTAGCGTTACTACATGGTTTGCTATACACCAACGAAAAAACCTTTTCAGCAGGAGCAGTTGTCGTAACACTCATTATTAGAGAAAATAATGAAAACAGGTGAATAGGTAAAAAATAACAGCCTCCATCAAAAGAATGCCTAGTATGACTGGCGTTAGCACGCTGGGTAGTGGATACATTTTTGTCAATTAAGCGAATCACTGGTTTGAGACAAGATGTTAGTTAGTAGTGTTGTGTGTGTGTGTGAACACTTTTAAAAAATCACTGCACATGATGATGATCATGCCAACATGAAAGATGAGATGAGAAAGAGCCTCCTCTTCCTTCCTTTACGGTTTCTCGTTCCTCAGATGAGCTCACCTCCCCCTCCTCCTCCAACCAAATACATAGTCTTAATAGTTTCACTCGCAAAATCTCAGTAGCATCTTCATCTCCCAACGAGTGTAGAAACAAGTTAAAGTACAATTACTATTATTATTATCATTCATTACGTTTTACTACTCACATCACAGTCAGTGGCAGTGCAAAATTGCAGAAACAGAGTAACCACAACAACTGAACTGAACACAGCAAAAAAAAAAAAATTATAGAGAGTGTACACACAGTAGATAGGGATTACATCCATAAAATGCAAAGCTCATAAAGAGTGCAGTAAAACAGCATGCTTTAATTTAGTACAAAACTATTGTTTCTATCACGGCAAATTGTAATAATAACAATAATAATGCAACAGTTCACACGAGCATGCTCATATATAAATTATGTGCTATTAAGTATGCACTTTGAAGGATACAGCTAACAAGTGGATGATTGAAATAAATAGAGAGTCGCTCAGTTCTACTGTCCTACAGCTCTAGTTTTTTCTTTCAAATGAGCAATAAGGGCAAGAGAGGAAAAGAAGAGACGTTTTATTATTATTATTAGCTATTACTACAGTACTACTAGCTTTTTGTGTGGCATGACATCAAGTTGTCAAGCTGTAATAAGATGTTTTTTCTTTAAAAAATGCATGATGAATGACAAGCAGACAACAATGGAGTTAAAAATATCTTATGGTAGAGAGATTACAACTATAAATGATGCTGCTCTGTCATAGTTCCATAGGTCATTTGCAATTTGCATTGCATTCTAAATTATTATAAACGCTGCAATGTATACAGTTGTAAATCATCAGTTGGTTTGTTAATGCAACGAAATTGCATTTCTTTTTGCAAATTTTATCTTCTTCACAGTCAGTTGATTGGCTCGAGGTACTATAGTGATACCAGTAGTCCCTGGTACAGCAACACAATTTATGATTTATTGAGAAACAATTTCATTCAGAAAACTGATGACAAAAAAGGAAGAAAAAAAATCTATTAGGGAGAAGCCAAACTCTAAACGCTGTTGTTACTGTGTACTGTGTACCTTATATCTAAATGTCATTATGACAAATGACATTTCCGTGAGACATGGAGAGAAAATTGCTGTTTTTTCAAAGTTTATTACCATATCACTATAAAGTTGGATTTTAGCCATGATAAAATCAATATTACAGAGACATGGTCGGTGATGTTGGCAAGAGGATCCCTTTTTTGGTTGGCTAATTTCGTTACACCATTTTGTTCACATAACAAAAAGGCATTAGGCTTTTGTGGTAAGAACAAAAGCAATTAGAATATCACTAATTTTGAAATGACATTTTACCGAGCTGTTGCCATGTTCAAAATTAATGATTAAAATTGCCCAGCCTAATGGGTTTTCATAGAGCCCACAGGTGTATAAAAAGAGATTGCCATTTTGGCTTTAATATTTGATCACAAGTTTTACGCATAAATACATACGACGACCAGATAAGAAAGCAAAACTGCTTCTGGTGCACTGGCAGCAATTATTATCGATTTTGCCACCGAAAGACTACTGCTCCTTGAATAAAATCTTGCTCGGAATCAACAAAGTAAAAATTCATCATCAAAATGAAGTAATCAGTGACTTAAACGAGGTCAGTTTCACATTTCCCCGGAGCGATTCTTACAAGCGATAAAGTGTGACGCATAAAAAAAATACCAGTTTACAAGCAAGTTGTTCATTCACATGCTGCAAACTTTTTTCCCTTTTGTTTCAACAAACATTCATTTTCCATTTCCCGGATGAAGGATAAGGATGTCATTGTTTAGCAGGGTTTTCAATAAGCGCCTTCATAAAAATCGATGGGATATATGGGAACATTCTACTTCTTCGCAGAAAACCCCAAATTAGTAGGCATATCAAAAATCGAAAACTTAGAAAACAAAAGAAAATAATGGGGAGCACGTTACAAACGAAAATATTGCTCCCTTTTAGAGACCCTCTTTGAATGCTAAAAGTTGTAACGACTAGCGACAAACTTAGAAACTTTGTCATTTGCAAAATGCTGCCCTCTCCGAAAGAATATAGCTTGTGACCATACAATCAACAGTGAGTAGACTAATTATGCGAGCGGACGGAACGATAAAAAAGGAGCATGCAACATTTCGATGAAAAAGCTTTTAAGCTCGGCTACATAAAAACATTACGAATAATCCCACTGTAAAGTGCAAAGTTCTGCGAGCTAATATCCCACACACCTTCTCACAATCCACATATTATTATCATTTTTTTCTTCATAATGTGTACTACTCTTCCCCTTCAAAATCTTGAGAACGTGGACTAACGCTAAGAATGAAATGCAGCAGAATTTCCTGTAATTAACATCATTCGACACACACACCGTCCTCAACTCAGATTCCTTCTTTTCATTTTCATTACCTACATTTTAACACACATACGCAACAACAACACATATTCATTATTAGCAAGAAACATAAACAAAAACAAAAGATTAATAAAAAAAACCTCGGGAATTCAAAAAAAGGAGGAGTACTCATACTTCCTCAGTGTTAAAACTCACAATGACCATATACATGAATGTTTTAACTTGAGCTACCTTCCTTTCCTACTTTTTCATCCGTACTATACATTAAACAGGACGTAATAATTTATGGATCATTTTCATTTCAAATGTAGTACCAGGTAATAAAAGTAAGTACACATAAATAATATTCCATTCTGAAAACCATATATTTACTTGGCGTCTCTCTCTCTCTCTCCCACTCTCTCTCCGGAATGGAAACAACACACTTCAATAATATGCAAACTATGGAAATATGCATGAAGAATGAAAACATCACGTATGGAAAATGAATTACTGCTCACACAACTACACACACATCTCTAGGCAGCCAGAAGAGATTTGCACAATCTAATTTCTATTTCCTCCAAACGAAAAACAGTTTTTGAAAAACTTACAAAGCAAAACGCAGCAAACAACTAAAGGCTTGTTGTGTGAAGCCAATGAATCTAATATGAACAATAAAAAGTAAAAGAACAATTCCCTTACTGCCTGTTGGCTCTTTCCATTTTCCAACTAAATCCTGCATACTTCCGCCCTCATTCACCGAGGAAAAAGCCTATCAACTAACAACACCAAAAAATGCCTTTTTAACCTCGACTACTACACACAGACAAAAACCGGGAACGCCACGACACGTACGACAACATATTATGTGACACTTTTTTACATACCTGCTCTCCTGTTTGTTAGACACCAACTCGCAATAAAAAACATATCCACATTAAAATCAAACCGTTTTATGCATTCTAAAAAATGTCTCTTCGTGTGTGCCTACACATGTGGGAAGAGATGACTATTATATTTTTTCTCTTTTTGCCAGAAAAAGAGGAAATTATATTTTTTGTATTGCAACTCCACTAGTTCTTAAGTAAACAGTCGCTGTTGGCGGTAACTGTGCAAGCACTATTCTTCCCATTTACTACTCCTATTTCAACTAATTCAGAAGAATTGTACCAGGTTTTATGCGACACTTACGACGACGACTTACCCGTAGCAAGACAAAAGTATATTCACATAATAATAATGGTAATACGTGTGAAGTGAAGCAACCAAAAACCACCACCACCACTTCGGTAGTTACTTCTAACTGCTACATACTCGCATTTCTCATAATTGTCAACCACGGCGCGGCATGATGTCGTAGTACGTGGCAGAGAGTCAAGTGAAAATTGACGACGGTGGAATGAGATCCTTCCTTCCTTTTCCTTACACTTTATATATCTACCTATATGAGCCTTTTATGAAATGAGAAGTGGATTGTTCCTGAAATTAGAAAGCTGATGCCACATAAAACTGTAAACCTACTACGGTGTAAGGTTATTCATGCAGATATAACAGCCATGGTGTTATTATGTTTGTTTAATTTAATTTCAATAGTAGCAAGTAAAGTAGTTTGAGAGAGAGAAGTGGAGTGAGCGCTAGAAAAGTTGCCATGTCGCTTGTCAGTCTGTCTTCAATATTTTCCATGTAATTATTGTTTACTTATTTATACACATGATACATAAATGTACTACTACTATACATACTACTACTCCACACACAAAACACACTCTTGAGTCGACGTAAAAAATGTAATGCTCAGAGAAAAACAAAGGATAATAATGTACGGCAACAGCAGGAAGGTTTCATTTTCCTCCTTGAGAAAAACGTGAAACATAAGTAATTCTCTTTAGTTCTCTCTCTCTCTCTTCCAAGTGTGTAAGCTTACTTAAACAAGTTTACTGCCTGACTATGACTAAGTGACTCTTCCATGATATGATTATGTAGTGCCAGTGCAACAGAAAATTGAAGGTTTAAATATTTAGCAGGACATTTATGTATATGTGTTTGTGTAAATAAATAAGAACTGCTGGTGCTCCGCTCTGCTACTTCCACTGCAACTTTATTTTCTACAACAACAACTGCTCCTTATATGCTACTACTCTCTTCTAACTAACTGGAAAACAGATAGAAATGGAAAGGGGACGATTAAAACGAAATAAAAAGTGACAAGAGAAAGGCTGAACTTTACAACAACAACAGCAATAACAACGACATTATATGCGTTCAGAACACACTCTACTTCCTTCTTTCTTCTCCTCTCCATCTACTTATTATTTTGGTTTGCTGAATAAAATTTATATACAGAGCTCTGCTCCTCAAGTCATACAGTCATGATGAAGAGAAGTGAGTTGGTGGAAGGAGTGGAATATTGGTTGATGGTATAGTGTTCCTAATAAAACGCTGACTCTTCCGCCTTGTTTCTCAACCCATCCAATCGTACGAGTTTTTAACGGGAATCCTCTCTTTCTCTCGATTTCCACGTGAATAATTAATTAGTGCTTGAGCTTGATTCTATTTCCTATTGCCAATATTTAACTTTACACAATATTTGCTCTAGCTCAGCGTGTGATGCCGTTCTACCGTGTCTTAACATTCTATGCAAATAAACAGAGTAATGAAACTTCAAAGCTCGCGCAATCAACATTTCATATGGACCATTCTGGTCACCAACTGTATAGTAGTCTTTTTCTCTCTTTATCAGCTTTCACATAATCGTCATCGTCATCAGTAGCAGGAACAACGACAAAATTATTATTATTATTATTTCTCTTTGAAATTATCCCTCCCGTCGAGCAACACATCTACAAAAAC
Source organism: Willowsia buskii (assembly GCA_034700685.1). Lineage (NCBI taxonomy): Eukaryota > Metazoa > Arthropoda > Collembola > Entomobryomorpha > Entomobryidae > Willowsia > Willowsia buskii. The sequence goes on from JAQIXW010000483.1 coordinate 9,758, forward strand.
ATGCCCTTATCATGAATCTATATATGTTACTTTATACGAATGGCAAACTAAACATGCTCGACTAATAATAACAATATTCTCCACACATATTCTCCCGTTTTCCAGACAAGTCTCGAACAAAAGTACAAAGTATTTTTTTCTCTCTCTAGTTAATGCGCTTTTTAGGACGGAAGTTGAAACTAAACTATGTATGTTTTTTGAATGTGGGAAAGCTGACTAACGTATTAGATTACAATAATAGGAAAACAAGGCTCATTCCATAACAAAATCATAGAAAACTACTTGAAAACATCCTTCCTGCTCCTCGTTACTTTCTAATGTTGTTGTTGTTGTTGGGCAACTGTTTGTAACTGAAAACGAGAAGGATGAAGGGTCAAATGGAGAAAGTGGAAATAGTTTCCTTCTCTCTATCTGCCCCTCTTCTCTTTCCTCCTCTCATCTCTAGTCTCTTCCCATTTATGTTGCATCATCACATTTTCCCGTTTTTTGTTGTGGTCGAGATAGAGAGAGAGAAAAAAAAATCAGAACGGAGAGAACTGAAAATATTATTTACGGGTCATGGAACAACGAGGACGACGCCCACTGCCAGCGAGTGACAAAAGTATAAAATCCCACATGCTCACACGACACGGATATCATTATCAACTTCATTTCTGATGGAAGCAGGAATGAATATTGACATAACATCATTTTCACACAAACACACGGGGAAAGTGAGAGAAAGGAGGTGAAAGAGAGATGAGGAAAAGCTTTTTATTTATTTAACTTTCTATGGCTACTTATACACGACTCACATTTGTGTCCTGTGTACTTCAATTTTTGCTTTGCCTACCTATATTACATTACTTATGCTTTCCCTGTTGTCCCTTATAAATTATAATCTCCCCACTCCCTCTCCACCACTCTTTCCACTTTCTACAAGCATATTAAGCAAGCATCAGTAGCAACCGACCAACATACATGCATACATCCCGCTTGACAGAATAGAGAAGAAGGATTCTGGAAATGGAGAAAGGTTCATGCATGAGGAGAAAGGAAATCGTACTACTTTTTCTACGTTCCCAGTTGCCATATACTTTTTAAGCAGCTTATTCTGCCAAGGTGCGTGGGTCTGGCATGGCAGCCAAGCCAGCGACTGATTTTTTCCCCTGCTGCTGTTCCTAGTTTTATTTATGCCCATCCATCTTCATACCTATCATCCATCCATCCATCCAGCAACCAATCCATCCACCTACCACCATAATATATGCATTCACATTTCAATTCCCTAAGTACTTTTTATTATTATATTCCGTTAAAAATGCGGCTTGTGTTTCAAAACCAGACGGTTTACTTGCGACAACGGTAGAGAGGGAGAAAGCAGTTAGGTGAAAAACAAGGGGTAAAAGGCTCACCTCACTTAAGGTAAAGCATATAGTGGTATAATCCCCGCACTAATACCATCCCACCACCAGCATCATATTTACTTGAAAGGCATCATTAAATGTAACTATATTAGCATCACATTATTCCTATTCAAGCCAACTTTTTACGCAAATATGCAAATACAGAGGGGAAATCAACGCCCACTACTTTTCTATTTCAACAACACTTCAAAAAAAATGAGGGAAAGCATTACAAAAGTAGAGAAAATGCCCAGCTTGTAGAATGACACATGAGAACAACAAAACAATATATTTTTTAAATCGCACACCATTCTCTAAACTCATCCCTGTTGACATGGAGAGCGTAGGATGATAAAACGAGGTTGACATTTAACATTTGAAGCAGTCACCGAAACCAACGCCCAGTCATCACGTTACATCATCAACTTATCATATCGTCTAATCATATCCACCATTATAATATATGATATTTTATCTCTGCTTTTCACCCATAATCACAGGAAATAATATACCTACCCACCTTCAGTTCTTACTTTTTATCATTACGATGATTCAGTCAAAATTTGAACTATGTAACTTCAGCAGTGAAAACACTCTACAAACACGGGAAGTCAGAGAGCTGCAAACCGCAAGCGAGATATTACATAACATAATTTTCCCCTTTTTTCACATCTTTCTTCCCTCTCTGAAGTGTCGTCATCGTCGGTGACTGCATCAAACATCAAGGAAAAGTGAGAGGAGAAGCCAACAAAGAGAATGTGTTGATGAAGCAGCGACGCCTGACGCCTCCCTCTCTCTTCCTCTCTTCTCTTTCTACCTATTCATTTTCACACGTTCACTAATATCTAAAATTATCATCTCTAATTTCATTACTTTCCGCATTTTTGCAGGTCTAGCAAAAAAAATTACCAACTTATGATAAAAATAGACGTGAGCATTTGAGAGATAAAACTTGTTCAAAAAACTTCAAACGTCTCTGGCGAGCATGGAACAAGCTGCTACTACAAAAGCTGAGGTAAAAAAATCAGCAGCCGCGCATCACCACACATAGAATCTAGAGCTTTGAAAAAAAAGCATGTATTTAAATGCCATCATCATAAGCACTATTGCAGTTCCGCCCTTGGTTAAAATTCAGCGCTCGCACCTCCTATATTAATTTTTCATACCCACTTGAGATTTTTCAGTTTTTTTCTTCTTCTCTCAAGATTTTTCCTGCAAGATGGTTGTAAGTTGTATGTACCATAACACGAACGAGCAACCCACAACAAAACAAAACGAGTGGAAAAAGAGGAAAGGCTGCACTTATGGTCTTCATAAATACCTAACCAACTACTCACGTTCTTCATAAACAGCTCAGCTACCATACCACGACGATGATTACGAGGAGGACACCACCGTTTTTTCTGTATTCTGTAAAAGTAATTCAAGTGAAAATTGTCTTATGCATGCTTCTGTGTGCCAAGAAGTGAAGCAGTGAGAAAAGGGAATAATAATGGTAACGTGGAAACCTGGTCAGAATACGAAATGAGGGAGAAGCAGAAGCAGCATCTTCATTTCATATGGATTTGATTTAATTAAATCTAAGAAAAAGTGGGATGCGGCTTGGGTGCTCTATGTGTGTGTGTATGTATTTCTTCCGATTCAGACTATTTTTAGGTAATAATAATTAAGCTTTTGTATGCCCTTATTCTTCTGTTTTTTGTTAGGCCTACACATCTTTTTTATTATTATTACCAAAGATAATATTCCAGAAGAAGTTCCCACTTTTTTCAATCGCATAGATAGGAAGCAAAGCAAGCGGAAGAAACTAGGTAGGAATAAAATCGTCTTTGGAGCTTTCCACAGGCTCCAGACAATAACAGCTCGTGACGTTGGAGGAGGATGGAGCTTTGGGGATTTCGCATTTTAGCATTACAATTATGCACGCGTATTTTTTCTCGCTCACTTTCTCTGACTTTCCCCCGACTCCTCTCCGTTCTTGTTGGTATGGCCGTCAGCGGTTATGATTCTTAAATGAATGACGAAAACAGAAAGAATTAAGAAAACAAAATTTTATGCATTCAGGCTTCGTTTAAATGTGTTTGGCATAGGTCCCACTGTACTATCTCCACCTCCGCCGGATACAAACTACTTACTTTTTATTTCCAGCTTTTCTTTCTTTTTTAGTATGATATCGTCTTAACAAAACAGAAAATCGATAAAAGAAAGTAACAAAAGGGAAGAAATAAGTAACAAAGGCTTATTTTTTGTCTTCTCCAGCTATCTTTCATTCTTTTTTTTTAGCACGATCTAATTCTTCTCTTCAATTCAGCTCATAGACAGTCGATTATGTAGTCAGTGAACAATAAGAATGATATATGTAGCATCATGACATGTATTTCATATTATTTACCAGACAGAAGAATAAAGAGAAAAAAACAGAACTGAGGAATTGATGGAATTGGTGGTGCTGGTTTTTTTCATCAACCCATTGTTCCTGTCTTCTGTTCTACTCCGAATACATTTACTCATATTGACGTCTTCCCTGTCCTGTCAAAGTACATTTCAGCACGGACTAGGTTGAGTAATCGAAATTGTGGAAATGCTCGCTGAGCTGGCAAACTTCAAGTAAATCAGTAATCAATCAGAAATGCCAGCTTATTCTGCGACTGAATTACAAATTTAACTTTAATGGTAGAGAAAATCAATAAAAAGGGAGAGAGAGAGGGTTATTTATGGCAATAGTTGAATATAAGTTGGAAAAGCAGCGGAAGAATCTCGAAACTAATAATTTCCCCGTATACGATAAGTAGAAGGACATTAGGAAACTGGAAACTTCATCTCTACCTTTACAACAAGGGGCACCGATTTCCTGGAAAAATCGATAGAACCTTTTCATTTATGAGAGGTAGCTCAAGAATTCAAGATATTCAAACAAACACACTCAAAAAAACAAAAAAACTGCAGTGCTGTAACATGAAGGAAGGACCTAAAAATGCGTTACGACGAGAGTTGCAACTTACAGCACAAAAAACCAAGTCTAATCTAAAAGCCAACTTTTTTTCATGCTTTTGGTTCTCTCAGTGAAGCAGTAACTGTGAGCAATACATTAGAGAATTTGATGAGAAATGTCAGTTTCAGATGCTTTGCCATGGCTTTGTTTCATAATTGATGAAGATGATAATGCTCAGGGATATATACATTTTCCCTTCCTTTTAAAATATAAGTTGTATCACTAATCAAACAACCCAAGTTTTCGACAGATAGGCTATGAATAAGTTACAAACGACTATTTAGGAAACCCTACACATATACAAATTACAAGTCTAAGAATATTTTTGTATTTTTTAAAACTTTAAAAGTTTTCGCAACGCAACCATTTTCAGTATTTTCCAATGAAAACCGAACGCTAAGGTACACACAACATTATAAAAGCTTGTAATTCAAACAAAACAAAAACTGGGATTACGATGATAACATTTCCTTCTGTTATGAAATGGCTAGTTTAAAAAAACGACTAGATCAGCGTCATTCATTTCTACTCAACAGCTCACGCACACAAGCCACAAAACACTGATAACAACGACTGATACTGACAGACAACCGAGAAAAAAATGAAACTCTGTGGACGAAGCCCGTACAAAATACCTACAAACTTCAAATCCAAATGGGAGGACTACGGGCAGAGAAGAAACTCGAGAGAGAGAGAGAGATGCATGCTTCAGTGAAGATGTGAATGAGCTTTTGAGGACTTTGTTTAGGAAACTGCTTTTTTTTCAAACAGTCTCACATCATAAATCACAACAATGCAGGCTGACCACAAATACTACCACCGCCATTGATTATGATAACAATGTTGTGTGCATTGCATTGAATATACATTTAATATAGTAAAAAAACATAATGATAGAGATATACATACTTTTAATATAAACTTTTTAAATATCTTAACCATTTCAAAGACATAGTCGAGAATATATATCTTCCTTATGAACTTAAAAAAAGTATTATTACTCTCCCCATTACTCCATGATCATCATCATCATCATCACCGTGGACTCAACATAAAGTAATCAGAATCGCAACGAAAAAGGAACAAAAAAATGATGCGATATAGGGGAAGAAGATTCAAACAGCTAGAGGACCATCATCATCGTCGTCAAGTTATGTTGTCAAGAGATCAATGACCTAGTCTACGTAATAGTAATAATATTATACAAGAATGGCGATATTTTATATGTTGCAGTTTCTTGTCCATTCCGCTACCACAAAAAAAAACTTTGTATGCATTCAGTCAGTACTGAGGAGTGACGAGCGGCAGTAGACTTTCATAGGTATGGTCGAAAAATTTGACTGACGGCAAACTGCTAGAAGGAATCATATAAGAGGAGTGTACATTAAAAAATAATACTGGCAGAGAGAACTTGTGATCAACTTGGATTTTGTTGGTATTCTTTGTAGTCTTCTTTTCGTCAAACTTAACAAAAAAAGTGAGACAGACTTACAGACAACAAAATTATGCATGATAATAATAATAATAATAATAATAATGTGTTCTTCATCGTCATCATTTTTTTTGTCCATTCGTAAATGTGCTCGACAGATGAAGAAAGAAAAGAAACGATGAGATATTTTTTTTGTCCATGCCACTCATATCACATTACACATTAACGGAACATTATGCAATAACAATTATTCTGCCTGAAAACACATGCGGACAGATTAGATTTTCTCTCTCGGCAAATTTTTTTGTCACGAATATTATCATGTGAAATGGATGATACATTATTATTATTACATATATTTTATGATTTACGAAGAGTAGCAAAAAATGTTTTTGTTAGTCCGCTGGCAATATTTTTTATGTTCGTTTTTAATAGGAATCCGACTCCTTGGATGAGAAGCATGAAATAATTGGTAATCGGTACCGTACCGATTAGTACGGTAGCTGAGGACAGCGAGGAGGATTTTCAGAATGCGATTGTGTAACGTGCGCAAGTGTTGTTATAGCAATAAGCAATTATTTTCAATACTATATGCTCATGGAAAATAATTGAACATTCTTTACGTTCTCTTCTCACATGTTAGGAACAGATCTGGGAAGGAAATAAACCAAGTTCCAGAGACACTTTTGATCGATATAGACTTGATGCTTGGAAAAATATGAATTCCTGTATTAATAACAGAAACAACCCTCTGCATTTATTTCTATCGGGTTTTTTTCTATGAGCCGCATCACTGAAATGAAGAGTAAATAATAACTCATGATGGGTAGCACTGCTCTTTCTGTACAATTATCTATTTTTATTTATTACCACATGAAATAGCAAAAGTAATCATAGGAAAGTAGGCATTAAATTTGACGGTCTTTTCCTAAAAGTCTCCACCTGTGCAACCGTATATTTTATGCTTAATTGTACGCAAGGGTGTTTGAAATTTGCAAATATAATTTCTACTTATTATGTTGAGCGTAGTCAACCGTATATAAATAAACTATAAAAAGAGTGCTCTCCACGCTATTTTAAACAAGTCAACACAACATCGATTTATGATTATTTGCCTAATTGTGTCGGACATTTATGCTTTTGAAGATGATACTGCAAAATATAAATAAGAACCTTACACATGCGTGTAATTCATTGCAATAAATAGATGGGCATGAAGTAATAAAATATTAATACATGAGTTCTATAATGCATGAAGCTATTATCCCCCATAACAATAATGTTGCCAACCTCAAATGTAACACTGCCTTGCACTCACAATATATTATAGTATTTGTGCCATGCCAATACTTCTACCTATCAACATGTCACGCCAACTTCACCATAACCATCAATTTCTCAGATATTCCATACATTCAATAGAAAAATCTTTTTTTATTATTCAATCGAATTAAAAGAAAACCATTTCAATGGCCCAATGCTATTCTCATTTTTTACAACAATGCCAACCTCAGCTACACAATTTCGCATTCCTTTTCCCAGTTTCGCAGTTTTGTACGACATGAAAATGTACATCTACCTATGTACCCCGTCTGCCTGTTTATTTCTTAAAGATTTAATTTCTTTGCATAAATGTACGCATTTAATTGTATTTTCAGGTTTCATTTTATTCTTCAACCCAAGCTCACGATTTTGTCGGCAGTATGGTTACCATATGATCGTCGCCTTTCAGAGAAACAACCTGTTTCTGATATCATTCCTCTTGTACCACCAACATAACACCATTGTAGCGGCAGTAGTAGGGCAATCGAACAGAAAACGAACGGAAAGAAGAAATATCTTTTTTATGCTTGATAAAAAAAATCCTGATCAAGATAACATTAATACTGCTGCATTCTACGATGAAGATTATGATGACGCTGATACGTCAAAACAACTGCTGCAAGCACTGCACCCAACAAGACCCAAGTCTCTGCACCTCTCTTCTCTTCTTCACTCGTGTAATATTTTCTTCAATCCTTTCCTCATCAACCATGTCTATGATATCCCTCTATAGATACATATTTACACTTATGAAACCACCATGAGAGCGTAACAGTAATTACAGTAAATGGCAAAACTGCAAAAACGCAACATTAACCACCGTGTGAAAGCATCAAATCGTTTTCATTGATATAATCGCACAAGTCGCAATATAATCTTTGCACATTTTCTACTCACCTATATCATATCTTAATTCTTCTCTTCTGCTGTTGCTCTTCTTGATAATGATATTTTCCTCTAATGACTTTCTGTTGCATGTGTGCACACATCATCTCACACAACCACCACCACACAACCGTCAATAAAACTTTTAGGGCTCACGCTACCAACATGAAAATACTACGACTACTAGTTCTACTACAGCGGTATGCAAGCTTATCTTTGCTTCCTTACAACGATAAATTATTGCGATTTTTATTCAAGATCAAGAGCATAAGTATAATAGTATATCCATCCTCCTCCCACAATAGCAACCTTTCATGTTAAAACTGCTGCAGTTACTTTTACAACTTGATGTGTTAGTAAGTTACCTGCTCATTCATAGAAAAATTACGCAGTGAACATGATGATGACGAGAACATAGAGATTCTTCTGTCAGTATAGTCAAATGAGTTGATATGCACCATAAAGAATCATCATGTCATTCGATATCCCAGAAAATAAAGAAGAGCATTTTATTCAATAGCTCCTCTCTTTTTCATGTCGATTAATCTATTAATCATATCAGAGAGCACATCTCTAAGTACTTCCTATTATTTCTTCATGTTTTTCCTCCGCTTCGTTTCGTGATCGCGGATCACGTATGTAGTAACACCGTACACAGGTGTGAGTACAGTAGTAGAGAAAAATTGAAATTTGAGTAGAGATTAATGTTATCCAATTCATTATCCACTTGACTTTTCAATCTATCTCTTCTTCTGTTTGTCTATATATCATTGAAAACTTATTGCTACTGGTACAATACAACCAACATCATACACCACACAACAGGTACATATCATATCATCATACCACTTTGCCGCATAAGTCATAAGGCACAAAATTCATAAGCTATACATATTTGCAATTTTATTTGGTGCTTCTCTCAAGAAGCTTTAGTTGCACCCTTTCATACGAGCGGAAAACCAGAGTGCTCAAAATACTGTGTGTATTCGCACAACTTTCACATTTTCCGTGGAAAATATGATGCTACACCAGTGGAATGAATAGAGTATTTTGTGTTGTAATAATGGAAATTATGAAGAAAATTATGATGGTGAGCGTGCTGTTAATGACGGCAAGTTTAATGGATGAAGTGTACACGTACAAATAGTGCTATTAGCACTGCTACAATTTAGAGGGTTCTCGCAAGTCACTAGGTACTAGCCTTTTACCCCACAAATCTGACGTAATAATAACCATGTACTCAATCAAGCCTCATTTAATACGCTTACGATTCCTCTAAAGCTTGTGTGCAGATAAAAGAATTTCATTTTGACTTTTAATTTTTAAACTTTTAAAAAACTGTTACTGTATTTTGTATTTATTTAGGTATGAAATTTCGAATAGTTTTCTTTATTTACTACGAAGTCACTCATTGAAAACAAGTCATTAAATAATTTATGCACTTTCATTTACCTCGAGACATCATGCGCAGCTTAGCGTGAAGCTGAATTTATCATGTTAATATTAAGTAATACGCTAAAAAAATGTTCGCAAAATTAAAAGTAAAACACATGGTCGAATGAACATGAGTAGTGAAAATTTGCTCGTAATCTTGAAAATGAATATTATTATTTTTTTTTACGATGATGGCAAGGTAGAACGGATATTGGAGAGCATGTGATTCTCACACAAATGAGCATACATTAGCGAATTCATTTCACTTGTTTTGGAGGAAGATGTAACACTGTTACATAATAAGCCATGTTGATTGTTCTAATATTCAAAATTACATCTGTCTCACAGTCAAATTGCCAATAAAAAAACACAACTTGCTTTTATTGAAGTCTGCATATGGACGTTAAAAAAATGGTTTATCGCTATCACTCTAATAATGAGACTGACAACAGATGGATGCACACCATAAAAAGATATATGTACATATATTTGCAGCAAATTACCATGAGGACTGAGCAGTAGTAAAGTAATGCACAATCCAAGAAAAACAAGCAATATCAGTTTCAAATTCTGTCGAGTGTGTAAAACATCGTTTTGAATTAAGGAAGAAGAAAAAAACAAAAGATCATTCACTTACTTCAATATCAGTTCATTATGTAGTTTGAACTCTTCAGTTTACGCAAACCTGCCAGAAAATGGTTTTTCTCATATATTTCCTTTACAAAAATGGTTCGATTGATGGTCATTATTTGATAATCAAATCAGCTTCATTTTTTTTTAAATAGAAGACGTCGTCCGTCCACCCGACTACGCCACAATTGCCAGAAATGAATATTATGTTTAATGCTTCTTTCTTCCTTCATTACAGTTTCTTGTTGCCACCATCATTACCAAAGAAACTGCTTACTAACTGCTTATATCACTTTAATCATGGTATGTACATGTGTATATTTTTTTACAATGAAGGAAAACAAAGGAATACATACATAATGCCCATATATCAAGAGTGTTTTGTGCACAATCTCCATAGGCACGTACACCAAATTGTGACTCGGACCACGAAAATGTGCACGCTTGCCACATTTTTTATTATCTTTTTTGCACAAATGCATATCCGCCAGCAAAACTGAAAATTGTAAGGCAACAGTTAAAGGAACAAGTCTAGCGAATAATACGTTTAGCAATTGTATGCAGAGCTTGTGCATCTAGGTATCTGCGTATGTTTCGCTTAAACGGTAATGATCCTTTTGATTTCATCTTCAGGAGAAATGGATGGGGAGAGAGGCACATGTTATATGAACTTTTGTTGTCAACGTAATACATATACCATGAAGATTCGTGAAATCAGCATATTTTTTCTCTCTTGATTGCATTGCCTGAATGTTGTTTTGGGTATATAGCTTAGCTGCATCTGCATCTTGCGCTATTTCGTGTAGTTAGATAATCGAAATCTCGTGTAGTAAATGTTGAGAGATTCGAAGATAAATAGAAAATGAAGGAAGTACAAGGTAAATAGGCATAGTATTATGAAGGCAAACGTTCATTTCATCGTTACGACTCATCGCCCAAAAAAAGATAATGTGCTTCTCATCTTCCTTGATTCAATTAAGATGTATTTAAAAACAAATGAACAGCCTTCATTGAAAACTGACAAGGGAAAAACCGCTGAGAAGGCAAGATCAATATTATGTAATTAGCCAAACTTTGAAGTTTGAAAAACTCTAATTAAAACATGGAAATATAAACTGGATTAATCAACCAAGGTATTATTTCCATGTAGAAAATAGCTGAAAGGAAAGAAAGTAGAATCATGCTAAAAACTCATGTGGCGTGGCTACGAAGAAATTTTTGGAATAAAAGGAAATACGAAAATAGAGTTTCATCCGAGGGGGATCAAAAACAAAAACATTTAGCTCAAGCTCGCAGTGTTCAGAGATGAGCTAGTATTTCCTTCCATCTTATAAACAGTATTACAGTTTCGCTTCAAGCTCTAAAACCACATTTTAACAATGAATCCCTAAATACACGTGACTGACGACGCCAGACTACAAAAACCAAACAGACAATAAGACGTGTTGAAACTTCTATTCTACATTCTTTGTTCTTCTTGATGCCAACGAAGAATAGAAAATCCGCCGCTGTGTAGCTTACCCTTTGATATCATCCTATTGTTAGTGTTCGTGAGGCTGTCAGCATTCTAACATTCTTAAATGAGATAAATATTATGCATAATGAAAACCGCAAACTCATCATGATGGTGAGGCAGCCACTGCCGAGAGGGAAGCGCAGTAGAGCACTAAAAACTAACCTGATTTGATTGTCACACTTAAAAAATAATTCAGATGATGACAATCTCTCTGAGCAAACTACTCTGTGGGGTATATTATATCTTATGTACATAATCTATAAATATAGAACTCCACATTGCAAAAACATAATGTCAGCTCATCATCATATCTATTACATTTTGTTTCCTTCGTTTGGTCCTCTATTTTTATTTTTCTGTTCAATGTCACGGTTGGCTGTGGTGATGGTGGAAGTACTCTAAATGTTCATCACTACCGCTGATTTATGCCACTGATATGTAATGATTCCTCATTCTACGCAGAGGAAAACGCTGCTGTCATCAAAACATGATTACTTAACAATGCAGTAATAGCTCACGCATAAAAAACCTAACAACAAGTACAAGCTATACTCCATTACCGCAATCTTCAACTCTTCTGGTATCTCACAGCAAGAAAGAGATTCACAGAAGAGTCTATTTTTATCTCTGCTCAGGATCTCTACTCACATCCATATGATTTCATGTCAAGCTCTACAATTATTTGAAAGAGAGAAAAACAGAGCAGTCTGCTACGTCAATTGCTAAATCGACAGATTATAATTTATTATGATTAGATTTGATAGTCCATCTTTCAGCCTCACGTCAAAGCAAATGAGAGAAATGAATTGTTTGAAAAGATTTTTTTGAGACATTTTACAGCTAACGGAACTGTTACACTTTTCTGAAACATTTCCCCCATAAATATTTGGATAGCAGAGGCGTCTCAATTTCTCGCCACAGCGAACAACAAAGATTAGCAGATGTTTTATGGACTAAGTACATAAGGCAGTAAAAACCCACACTAAGAAAGGATTGTGTAGGGAGCACTGTTCATTTTATGAATAAACAGCATGCAAAAATATATACCCGACTGAAAAGAAATATATTGACAATTTCATCAACGCTCCGAATATTTTTTTTTTGCTGCCGTTTTTCTTACTTTCCTTTCTACTTATTAGTTCCAACATACAAATAGAAAAACAGACACATAATAATAATCACAAAAGTAATAATAAACTTCAAACGGGTTGTCATGCTTTTTTCCCGATGATGAACGATGAAAGATGCAAAATATGAGAAAAACAATCTATGCACGAGACAGCTTGTAATTTCCCATCTCTCTATCTTGATGAGCTCAGCTTCAGCTTGAGTTTTTTCTTCTTTTTTCACGCGTCCTCCCCACTCCAGATAAAAACTATTAATAGCTTTATATGCTGCAGCAGTCAGCGTCACAAAGAGATAGCGCTCTTTATACTTTTCACTCTTCAACCCTTTAAAAAGCCGGAATCTTAGGTAGTACTATCAATAAGTTTTTATGTTAGCTTAAAGCCCATGTTAAAAATGACTGGTAAATGACTCCGCACACCAGAGATCTTTCTACACTTTTTAACGAATGGAATCCCAATTCTGACTATGCGTCAACGCGGGGGGAAAAATGTTTCAACACATTTTTCATTCCTTTTTTCTATCAAGCTGGTACACTATTTTTTGCTAGATTTTCAGTTTGTAACACTAAAAAACGAATTTAAAAATGATTACAAAAACAAATTGCGAAAACGGTTTTCCTTTTTCTTTTTCAAGTCGTCCATGCTAATTTATTGATGTAGGTACTTCTGAGCCACTTGAATTCCTCGAAAATTGAAGACTTTGATGATAATGAGTTATGTTCCTTGTCACGTACAATCTCACACTAGTCCTTTCCTTTCGAAGAAAAGTAATTTCTACCTTGCTAACAAATTATGAGAAGAAGAGCAAAAAAGAACTTCACAAACCGTCATCCAGTTAGTTAAAAGCTGACTGTTTTTTTAACACCTCTCCAAATTTGAATACATGCAAAATCCCTTTCCCTATCAATCATCATCATAAATACTTCATGGTGCTCAGTTTTCAGTACAAAATGTTATTGAACTGATATGAAGACAAGCCAATCCAGACTGAGGGCTGTGTCCAATAATTATCTGTTATCATTCTTCGGCAATCCTACATAACCCAACTATATATTTACTATTCCATTTGCCAGATTTTTTATAGAAATAACGAAACCAACAAAACAGCAAAAAAACATAAACATGCTGAACATAAGCTGAAACTTACAAGCATGATTAAAGATGTTGTTGTTTCACTCCAATGAAATGATATATTATTCAACTGAAAAATAACCCTTCTTTGTTTCATTTTCAATCTAGCTATTACCAACTTGTCTTTCCCTTTCATCCAAGCGTTTTCTCATGTTGATCAATTCCCTTCCAATTCATAGATATGCCATCATTTAATTCCTAAGAACTTTTATTACCTCAGCAAGATCTATTCAATCGAAAGACTCTTTTGATATCTACATCTACATATGAACAAACTTAATTTGATGACACGGCAACTCATGCTCAATAGAATAGCTGAATAGCAAAACATATTTTTTCCACAAATAAGTACGCAGATTCCCTGTCTATTACACTGATTTTCAAATCAAACGTACGTGCTCATACACAAGTTATCATTGAAGAAATAACTTTTTTTGCAGATTTTCATCACATCATCTTCTCGTCATCATCAAATTATCTGTTGTCCAAAGAAAATCACTCCTTTCACCTCTCTCCATGTGCACCGAAAATTGAAGATTGTTCCTCTATAATTACATGTACATTAGACGATATACTTAATGATAGTATTGCACATTCATACATTGAAATTGCAGCCATATATAAAAACCTATAAACTCTTTGATCAAAATTAGCTGGCTGGAATGAGATCGTGATGTAGCTCCAAGTGAACCTGTACACTTTTCTTTATCCATTGAGAATTGAACTTTAAGCCGAAACAAACTTTAAGTTTAAAAAAAAACAGCAAACTGAACTTGTGAACTTGTTCAAGTCAACACTCTTCATAATGACACCATTCATCATGAAGCCAGAATACATACTAGAAGAAGCCAAAGAGATACATTTGTATACAGTGAAGTAAGTATTAAGTATGCAATGCAGTTTAAAATAATGATATGCAAAGCAAAGGAAAGACGGGATTCGCATAATCTTATTCCTCAAAAGACGAAACAAGAAGGAAAATATTGAATTCAAGATAATATTATTATTATGCACCATCATCATATCCATGAGGATTTCTTGCTTGAATATTTTTTTTTACTCTCTCTATTGGATGATGATGGCTGGTATGTCTTCTTGAATGGATTTTTTTATAGATCCGCAGAGATGTATTCACTCTCCACACTCCAATTCAACTCAGGAGGAGGAGGATGATAGCAATTTTTGCATTTTCTCTTTCGAGACTGATAACAGGTTTTTGATGTGTGTGTTTGCCTCTGTTTTTTATATATTCTATATATATTGCCTCGATTCAATGCTGATGAATTCATGCATAGACACGGCAAATAAGACACGCTTTGGAACAGGGGAAAACTTAGGAATCCAGAGAACTGAATGAAGGAAATCTTTTTTATATATGATTATACGGTTATGCTACTGAACACACACACACCAGATCACTAGAGAGTGCCAACCATGCCACCGTTGTCGTCCTCATCGTCATCTCATCATATCCTCCTCCTGTGCTTTGAACTACGAGGAAAAAATGTCATGAGGATATTTATTACTTTTATGCTCAGCCTTGCTCCATGAGAAATCATATAAAATTCACAGCATGTGACATACAAATAATGTATAAAGTGGAGCACAAATCTCGTAATCTCTGTGTATGCAAAAGAGGAATAAAAAAGAGACTTTTCTCTCCTTTTTTCACTTAAAGCTTCCCATAATTCCAAGCAAAATTCCTTTTCCAGGATGAATTTTAAATGTGGAGGAATGTATCATCATTCCTTCAAATACAAAAGATATACAAAAGTGAAGGGAAAACTAGGAACAAAATTGGAGTGTCTCTCTTTTTCTAAGTTTTGCAAACGGTTTCCGTTTTTTTATTCATTCATCTGCCTATATGCAATCTTCAGTATGTAGCGCCATGCGGGAAAGTATTATGAGTTGATGTGTTTTTTTATAAATATAAATCCTCCAACTATAGCCTAACAACTAGTAGCAAAGCAAGGAAGGAAATTTAGTGAAAAATGAGAGAATGGAAGAATTCATTTCAGGAGGTTTTTTTGTAGCACACTTTTAAAAAGTGAGTACAGTAAATTTTATGTTTCTTCTTCCATAAGTTTGCACATTAAGTAAGTTAGGATTTCATATTTTTTTGAGGGGAGAATTTTCACTTTACTGAGGAGTAGTAGAATTGGTAGTGACAAACGACAAACTTTTTGGCCATCGATAAGTTCCCATTCTCGAGCTTTTCCATGTATTCAAATGGGATTTGCATTTGGGCTCTTGAAAGAAGCTTTTGTGAGTTTTAACTTTTTTTTAAAGAGAGAGGGGACAAAACGGATGAAATGGCAAGCACAATTTGAGAAGTACAAGTCAATAGGGAAACTTTTCAAGTACTTTTGCTTTTGCTGAGAGAAATATTGTGTTATAATATGCACAAGTGGTAGTCAAGTAGTGAAGAAAAAAAAAGTTAGGATTGCTAAATGTTCCATGCATCACTAAATGCCTTTTACACGAGTGACATGCTGTTATTTTATATTTACCATCGTGTTCACGCTCAAATATTCATAAATGATTATCACACGACATGGCAAATATTCTTGAGTGCGGATGATGTAAAATTGAAGATGTGGTTGTGTGTGGCTGTGATCAAGATGGATACAGAGATTGTCGGTCTTCTCAGAGAGTTGGCTAATGTGATGTGACAATGTGCAATCTAGGAAGCGAAAAAAAAGCAAACTTCTTACCTATTTAAGGCTCATAGAACATGATCGACAGAGACGGTTACCAATTAGTGAGGAAAAGAGAGGAAATTACCTATGCATCTGACTCCTCTCAATTTGTATACATTTTCTCTAGTGAAAAGACTGTTCTTGATGTAGACTAGACGTTGATTACATATTCATTCTGGTGAGGAGAATGACAGCAATCATAATCACAAGTGGTTTTCCATTATTCCCTCATTCGCTCCTCTTCCAATTCAATATAATAATGATCTATTCAGTATTATTTCGGAGAAGGATAAATGAAGGCTCTTATTATTGTTTGTGGATTCTATGTGTGTGGCTCCTCGTCATCTATGCAGAATGCAGACACTCCTTTTCTATCGCAACTTTGAACTTGTGCACTTGAATTAAAGCACATATTGCAATACATCATCATCATCATCAATGGTACTAATTATCACTGCAAAAGCAGAGCTACTACCTATGTACAAGTGGCTTTTTTATACCTTAGTATTCATTCACGGAACTGATGTGATGTGATGTGACTGGGAAAACAGCCCCTAATTGTAAATGAGGTGAGAGCTACGTGCGTAAACTGCCAATGCACCCGAATTTATTTATATTTTTTTGGGTAAATAAAAAAATTTGACATGGGAGACAACCACCTCGGCATAAACCAACATATCTTGTCATATAGCTTTTCCAGAGCTTAAATAGCACACTTCTTTCTAACTGTTCATTAGTCGTTGCGGAGGTGGCAATTCAGAATCTAATGACCAATGAAAATGACTAGAAAATAAGCAACATTTGGAACAAACTTCCTTGTATTTAAAATACCATGTCATGTACCATTTTAAAAGCATGACGGCCACCATTTTATGAAACAATTTTTCTTCAAAATTAGCAACAATGCGTTGGCATGTGGTCTCTGCTCGAGCAGATGTCCGAGGCTTTTTATGTCTACAAAGAGAGTATTCAACAATGAACATGCTTTTTTTCTAGTATTGTGAGCGCTTTTGCAACAAAACTTTCATTCTTCTGTAGTTTTAGTGTGCTCCTGTTTATTTTTGCTATTATTAGTACGCACACAACATACATCAAAGCACTGACATGCTTCGTTAACTGCGATAAATGTGCAAATGAGCGAATACGAAAGAACAAAAAGGGTTAGGTAAAACTTTGCGAAGAATTCTTTTGAGAAATGCATTTTGTTTTCGATTCAGTGTAGTGTAGCCTCATCCCTTTTTCTTTCTTTCGAAGAAAAATGTAGGTTAAAAATAATACACACACAACTAATAAACTACATTGCTATATATTAATTATAACAACAACAATTACATAGAATTCTTAGTCAAGATGCTGCCAAGACAACAATGATGAGCTTTGAGGGAAATCATTAAAACGGTACAAGGGTAAACAATGAGGTAGACATCACAACAGTTTTTGAAGTATAATCCCATGTTTTATCATGAAAATGTTTTAAGACGACCAATTAGAAAATATATGTTGCTAACTAGATTATTTGTGTGAAATAGACAGGTAGGTGATGTCAATAACAGTTAACTATGAATAGTTATCCGTTGCGTCAGATTGGAACTGACATTGCAATCTAATCAGCTGATGCATGCCCACTTTGTTGACAGATGATGCATTTTGGCATGTTAGCGGCAAGTCAACTGACACGGTTGGGATAATGCAGAAAATGCTAATTTTTTTCAAGTGACCTTGAATCTTAAGAAATGCGACTCGTCAAAAACAGCATTCCTGTCTACTAGACAATTAAATTCCAAAGTAAAACAGATTAATGAATTGGGTACTTACTTTACGCTTGATCATTTGAAGTCAAGTGATAACCAAACTGATGAGGATGATTGAGGAGTAGAACTCTCAACGACCAAGTTTGGAGGAACGCGGGAGAGAATCTAGAGATGTCTGCTTCTTTGTATCGGATGCACAACTCCAACTGACAACTTAACTTTATTTATCTACGCTCTGCTGTCTCTTGGGATTACAGCTTGTAAACTGCAACAGATTACTACACAATAATTAAATCTGTTGTGTCTGTCCACTAGACTTTTTTTCCCGTCAGCTCCGCAACATGACTAATAACCTGCTGAGTAAAATATCGTCTACAATTACAGTAGTAATCAATAATTCAAAACTAAAACCATCTTCACATCCACTTTCTCTACTTCTCTATTTACTGTCAACTAATCATCCTCTACAACTCTTCCTAAACATTAGTCAAGCACAACTAATTGTCCGTAGAACTTCCTGATTACTCTTTTGTCACTCATCCTTTTCAGCGGTAAACTGTCCCCCTTCCGAAATCATTATCACAACACTCAAACTTTCTTCAATTAATACTAAACCTTTAAAAAATATCCAACAATTACACTTGACATCTCTACTCTAATTTCGTCCCCACTTTAGTAAATCAACAATTAAACCTGCAGAAATCCTTGGAGTTTCATCTCCTCAAAAAATCTACCCTTCTAACCCACAATACTTTTCAAAATCCTTTAAAAAATTACTTTACTTTAACTTGTTTCTTTACCTCTCTCTGATTGATTATCTCTATATCTTCGGTTGAACAGCAACAGTTTCTTAGCGGCTCTTCATTCACTCCCTACACAAGAGACACACACCACTTCTCGTTGTTGTTGTTGTTGTTGCTAACATGCCACCAATGAGTGAAATTCTTTTCATACGAATGACTACCTCAAACGGAATCCTGTCAGCACAAATAATTGAATCGATTTCCATATTAATTGCTCTAATATCTCTACTTTTTTTTATTTATTTGTTCATCCTCACCGTCAACCTTTCTTAGTCCACACTTGACTATATATCGTCACAAAAGGAACAACAATAACACTTGTTTCTTGTAAAACTCCTTTTCATTCTTCTCTCAAATCTCCTCTGAAATTTGTGTGTCGAGAGACTTGTCCGACTCTCTGAGAAAAAAAGGCTAAAAGGAGGAGAGATGCGTACAACATGTGAGACTGCTTAAGGTATACTGACGTGACTGCTAAAAAACCACCACGTCTATACTATTATCACGAGTGAGAGAGCGAGAGAGCACATCTTCCTCAAACTATGATTTTCCTCCGCTGTTACTTCACTTTTTAGAGTAACATACTAACTAGCTGTGTATGTAAAGAGAATAGAGAGAGACATTCATTTGAATATTGCATATTATTCCCTAATCCCTACCCCTACATATTACATGGTGGTGTGTGTGTGTGGTGTTGCTGTAATGAAGGCTAGCAAGATTTTAACCCTTTCTCTGTTCTCTCTCTCTTTGCTCTTATTTTTTTTCAATGTTTCCTCTTCAAGAGCACAGAGATGATATATTTATGTATGTGGAGTTATAGCATAGGCAAGATTTCCCTTGCTACATAATAGGGGGAAAGTTTAGTATTCGGGCCCGCGCCGAAGGCGCGGACTCGTATACTATTTGAAAGCCCTTGACCTGGGGAGTC
>JAQIXW010000484.1:0-29773 GCA_034700685.1 Willowsia buskii
AGAAAGAATCATCTTACCGCAGTCGTAAATGAACTATAAATGTTTCTCCTACTCGAAAGTTCACTAAGTTCAGTTCTCACAATAACGCCACAAGGAAAGTCCCTTGTCACTAACTACAAACCTAAAGCATCTGATAGCAGTCACCAAATCAGAAATTATCTTTTGCTGTGCAATAACACGTGGTGAGCGATCTCAGGATTTGTCTTGAAGCAATCATTTTTTTGTTTTCTGGATCGATTTTTCTCAAAGTTTTCACTTCTCAAGAACTATGCCCATTTTTAAAAGAACATCCTTGATAGTGTAATATTCTATGTTTCTGAGATTCATGTGAATGCATGTATGGGTGGGAGGAGCTTCCAAAGTTTAAAAATAAGCAAAGGGAATAAATAACCAGCACTTTGGTTTTCAAATGCTCCTCCTACCCGTACATGTATTCACATGAATCTCAGAAACATGGAATATTACACTATCAAGGATGTTCTCTTTCTAAAGGACGTTCGAGTCAATACATTTCGATCGAAAAAATGTGTTTTAAGGCATCTGTTGAGATCACTCAAGTTATTGTAAGTATTAAGCATGTATACAATAGTGGAAGAACATTTGATCGCTCAAGCATTATTACCGACCTTTGTGGGTTTCTCGAAAGAAAATTTTCATACTATTTTTCGAGTAAATTCGAAATGAAAGAACTCATAGATAATATAGCCTATTCGCTTTACCTTTAGTTCAGTCATCCGCTAGAATTTATGTGATAGGCATGTGTAATAATATGTTTTCTTTCACAGGAAATGAATACCTATTTAGTTGCCAGTTGCAATGCTCCACGTTCGTACGTGTCTGCTGTTATGATTGGACGAACTATGAAGACTATTGCATTCCCAAAATAATATTATCATTACACTCATAACATAACAACTAACAACTGCTTTTGGTCACCATGTGGCAAGAACATTTGTATCATTCCTTATTCTTATAGTATATATCATGAAACGTACACAATTTATTTTTCTCATGTGTTGCAATCTTGCAATCCCTTTCTCTTTATGCATTAACTGAATCAAAATTTTCAGGCATTCCAAATACACATATACATATAACCGACAACTCTAATACTCAACACTGCGGTTACCCGCGCTTCTTTTGCAAATGTAAACATTTTTTATTCACATTCCAAGCTTATTATTCCAGAAAGCATGCATATATTTTTTCCGCAGAAGAGTCACACAGGCACAGCTTTCAAGTGAAAAAAATTATGCAATTTGATAAAAGATATGATACCATTGACATGGTTGAGCAAGCTGAAACTTTTGATGTGGAATTACTCGAAAAAAAAAGCTAAAAAGGAAAAGGGAAAGAAAAAAGAAAAAGAAAGGCCATTTCATTGTTCCGTTACATAAAGCTCAATTATCACTTTGAATGTCGGCTACAGTGGTTTTTGAAATAAAGTACTTCCACGCCTGAGAAATGAGATGCTCATGAGTGTCAAGTCGACTAGAGATGAACACTGAATATTTCAGGATCAAAATGCAAAAACCAAAGTAGCGACATTGTCTTCAGCTATAGCCATAGCACTCACACACATGTACACAATAATTACATAATATTGCATTAAATTTTGCTTTACGTTCCATCTCGCAAGACCCCAGCTTATTTTTGTTAAATTCAGAAGAAGAAAAAGCTCGCTTTTGTTTTTTGCTTCTGCTCTTGAATATAAAACGCTGAATTCGCAGCCTTTCCATGTTTCCATCTATAAATCCCTATGATCTCTGAAGCAGTGAGTGGGATTGGGCTTCATTATAGGAGAATATAAAATGGAAATTGGGGTATCCCGTTTATTGCTTTCCCTCTCTCTATCTGAACTCAGTTTAAATTCGATAAAAAAGACTCCAAGCTCAAAACAGGATCTGCCACTGTGTTTCGTTTATACGTATGTATATTTAAGCTTCAGGTGACAGTATCTCATTTCCATTACCACCTCCTCCTCCATTCTATTAGACTATGGAACTATGGAATTTATATGGGTGATAACAATGAAATACAACTTGTGGAATTCATCTTTGTTCTTTAAGCCTGCAAAATTGTCTTTCTGCTTTAAATAAATTTTTCTAAGATGTGGAAATTGTGGAGATGTCTGGCAGGCTATTTTTTACGTGTATATCTTTAATTTCATCGGTATTATCGTAGTTTTGAATCAGTAGAAATTATTTTTTGTTTCACAAAGAATGAACAAACTACATTCTAAAGAAAATAAATCTCTCAAATGTTCTTACAGTTTTATGCGTCACAGGACATAGTAAATTATGTACGATAAGTTTTCCTGTGATGCTTGTTGATTGCAATAAAGTGTTAAATTAAAACTGTATGTTGAAAGAGTTTTTAAAGTGACAGAGACAGAGAACCACCTTGCTAAAATGACACGGTGCTCTCTGGCACTCAGATAACAATTATTTAAAAATGTCTCATGTTTAAACATGAGAGTGATAAATTTCAGTAGAGCAATTTTATTTTTGCTTGTTGATTAGTTTATTTCAAGTCCCTGTGTAGTATTAGGTGGACGCGTGAACTTTTAAGTGTACATAAGTAGTCTAAGGTCATGAATGAGCGTAATTTACATACGTTTATATAATGCTCGCTACGTACGAGTTGAGGTTAGAATAGCATTTTTACAGGTTGACACTTTTAATAATTACCATGTAAAACTGTTTTTAATTTATTGCCAATATGAGCTTATACGTGTGAATTTATTTATCTTGCAGGCCACTACAATCCAGGAAATGGCAGACTCGATCACATGCTTACAAAATGATACTGGCGGTGTGGTTGTTTTCTCTCACGTGGAATCTACCGATCACATTTGCTTCCACGTTACAACCTATTCGAAATTCTGGTGAGCCACATGCGAATTGTCATCGTATTTGATTTTATTGAATATAAACTGTAAGAGTATTAAATACCTATGAAAAAGATCATAGCCAAAACAGTAGGTAATTTGAAAACAATTAACTTTGAACTCAAAAGTAAATATGTAGCAGTTTTGTGTAAGAAGAATTATACGCTTAGAAATCAAAATTACTTTTCAATTGGAAATCTAAATATATTTGAAACATAATATAAGCTATGCGTGTAAGGGTATCTTGAAAACAAGAAAAACCTTCTGTAGGCTAAACCAGTTACCACGAAAAGCGATCGGTTAACAGTTGGGAATGTTGGGATTGCTAGCAGTTTCATCGTACAGACTTCTAGCTCCAGCTACCTAGGAACGGAACAAGATTCTAATCATTTCCAAAACCGCTTACTACCACCAACTAGCAGCTTGTGTACCAAGTCACGTATTTCTACAGTTGTGGTGATTGTGGTGGCATTTTTATATAGATTTCTGAAAAAGATTCTACAACATGAAGGTCACAACGTTTTAAACAAAAAATCAGTACCGCATGAAGAAGCTATATCTAGCTAACAATCAACCAGACCCGGTAGAGTTGGGCACACGGAATCACTGATCATCTATATGATTATTATTATATAATAAATGCGTCGTACAACCTCGTTTGAAATTATACTATTTTATTCAACTAAACTTTTTTACCCTACTATCGGAAAGATACTCTTCAACACAAATACTCAAACATATTACGTTTGTTTTTAATTTGAAATGTGCATTGTAGGGCTTGCTTTATTTAACTTTAATACATACATTTTAAATCTAGTATCTGGAATTGTAATAATTGTATAATGTTTTGCGTAATGTTTCAGGGAGGTACAAATGTCGAGAAATATGGCCCAGTGAAGAAAGCGAAAAAATTTTCAACTTGGTCCTGGACTTTCTTCTTCTACTCATCCCACTTTGTATTATGGGATTGGCATACTCCTTGATAGTCAGTAAATTATGGAAAGGACTTCAAAGTGAAATTAGACACACACGTTCATTCCGTCAACACGGTAAATATTGACCTACATACTCTAATTTGTATATTACCGAGTATTTAAATGCAATGTAAAAGCGTGACATTTCAATTTTCTCATGACGGCACAGGACCCCACGGTCATTTGATTCCAAGAGACGATTCTTTAGAATTGAGCACTCACAACCCTTATGTAAACTGCAAGGTGGGCTGCCCCGAGACTGGCAATCCATCCTCTTGCAATCGAGTTTGTATGACTTGTAACCAAAGCCGGGAAAATGTTTCCAACGAGATAATAACTCTCCGTGGAGGAAAGGGTGTGGTTGTCCGTTGGCGTCGTAAGAATGCAATTGAAGTGGCGGACTCGTCAACGGCTGGCAGCACAAACGGACACCGAGTAACCTGTAGTCGGTGTGCAACCAGTCCTGATAATCATCATCACAATCATCACCACCATCATCATCATTGTAACGCAAACAATCACACACAGAATGCATTAAAGCAAAATGGACACGCCGTTCGTCAATCCCAACATTTGAATCACATGGCTCAAACGTCAACATCCCAGTCGCAACAAGGATCAAAAATGGTTGTCCGTGCAATTCGTAGCACCTACACAGGCAAAAGTATGGAATCGAAGAAGAAAGTGATTCGAATGTTGTTTGTTCTCGTTGCAGAGTTTTTTGTTTGTTGGACTCCGTTATATGTAATGAACACATGGTATCTCTTCGACAGTGAGGCTGTGTACAATTTGATCGGCTCCATGGGAGTCTCCCTAATTCAGCTATTAAGCTTTAGTAGTTCTTGTTCTAATCCAATCACCTATTGCTTCATGAATCGAAAGTTCAGACAGGCTTTCATCAAAGTCTTCCAGTGCTCCAGCCCAAGAGCTGTTACCAAGGCTGGACCACAAACTATTGGAAGAGGTTCCGACATGTCAGCAAACGACAGTCTTATTTACGGTGCTCCGCCGAGCACGCTAAACAAGTCCGGTAAGAAAATACAACATACATACAAACATATAAAATTATACATCGAGTTTTACTCATATAGTCAGTTGTAAGTAAACATTGTTGGTTGTTAAACTTAATTAAGTTGAAGAAGAAACGAATTACGACAGGATTTAGTACGGAAGTTGGCAATAAGAAACAGGAAGTAGTGTTAATGAAGTGGTATTTATTTCGTAAATAATGCTTTACTTTCTCAAGGTTTACGTGAAAATTGAAGCTTCGTTTATGTACTGTCAAATGTCATGTCAGTGACCTCTTTTCTTGTTTTTCTATTTGCGTCGATTATTTGAACGAAATTTGGAATGGGAAGGTTTTTCAATTGTGACAAAAATTAGATACCAATGTTATGTATGTATGTATCTTGCTGTTCTATGTACTAACAAAAGTTAGAAATTACAGCTTGTACTTAGGAGTTGGCCAAGTGTGAGCAACTTTCTCATTTCCTTTGCACGGGATCTTGAGAAATTTAGCGTCACTCCGTAGTTCACACGAGTATATTTATTTTTCCTAGACTCCAAGAAGTTTCAAAGTTTCCAATTAATAATCTCATGGAGTACCCCTTGCTCCACTTTCAGACTATAAGAAAGTGGCGATGAGACAACAGTAGTCAGTAGTACTTTCTTTGAACTTTCTCCATATTTAGAGATGCCTTGTTCTTTTTATTCCTTTCTCCTCTCTGAGCACGTTGTGTCGACATCTGAACATGTTGTAGCTATCCAATTAAATTGCTCTTTTAAAGATTGAATTAACCAATTTGACGAGGAAGTCGGCGAAACTCATAGAAGTGGTTTTTATGATTAAGAGAACGAAAGGAAATTAAGAAAAAGGAAAAGAAATTTCAGCCATACTCTTTTTATGTTCACCAGCTTTACTTTAGTTGAGTTGCAGTTATGTAGTTATATTTGATACAAGCATTACTATGTTGTTGTAGCGTGGATGAAAACGTGTCTATATACACCAATCTTTCCTTGTATTCTGTGATTGTAAATTGCCTTCTATTGTATATCAATAATAGTAATAATAAGTACTTGCGTATGCTCTGCAGATATGATGACGATGACCATGTCTGGAGTAATAAAACATACTACTATCACATCTATACGAGGCGTATACAAAGTGTGAAAGAAAGACCCAATCTGTCTATAGGTATCTATTGTATCATCAAAAATATACTTTTCATGAAAACGCAAGCCTTTCCTTCTCACCGTTACCAACAGCACTATGAGCATGATTAAAGTACTCACGTATTTACTTGTACAGCAATCAAATTCAAACTTTTAGATTAGATTGCCGTTTGAGTTTACTGGAAATTTATAAAACTGACGGAATTAAGTAAATGCGACATACTTTTTCACAAACGCTAAATGTATGTGTGTCTGAATAGTCCTATGCCGGATTTAAGCATACCTTTGTAATTTCAGTTTTACGGTGGTATTTTTCCACAAGAGCAATTTTCCACAAAACGGTTTGGCTATCATTGTAGAACAGGAAGAACTTGGGATTGCTTGTATGTATGTACTGAAGTAAAATAGGGCTTTGCAAACTCATGCTTGTGCTATATTGTAGGCATGGAAAGATACGTTGTTGCAATATATGCGATTCCATTGATTCATCCAAACTGACTCCAACTGATTTATAGGTATTTATCAAAACATTCAATTTACTAATATTGTCGGTTGTATTTATACATATTTGTATAGGGAATAAAACTAATAGGTGATAGGATACTTTCACTTAAATATATATGAGTCTTTTGAGAGTCTTTAGTAATTGATTGGGAAAGCAAGTGAAATAAGAATTATATGTGTACTGTTTGATGATTGCTGACTTACTAATGTATCTTGTTTCTAGCAGTGCTCGTTCTGGAATGCGAGAATCGGGTTTAGCAACGGCTACTGGGAATCGCTCATGACAACATTGCGCTCATGCAGCGGTTCTCAACCCTGTCGAGCAAGCAACATTCAGAATGGCAGCCCATCGTCCCTATCATTCGAAGAAATTACAACAACAATCGGTCTAAGCGAACTTCCCGGTCCCGGAAAGCCCCAATCGCAATCTAATATTCCATTTCACCCTCAGTTTGGTCAGCAGTCACCAGATTCTCAAGAAACAATAGAAGCATCAATTTTACAATCAAACGGACAAGATACCGATATTTTTATTGAAGAGGGTGGCTCTACTGACCCAGTGGGTATGGAAACAAACAGCCCTTTAGCAAACAGTTGCAGCGACGATGATAAAGACTTTCTTTACAAGGTTTCGTGGCGACCATTGACATGCGCAACCAGCATCATTGGAACTCGAGAAGATCTCTATTCATAAGGTAACAATCGCGGTAATTATCTGTTGGCCGGAAACGGAAACCAGGATTGGATTTAACATATGGATTATAATTTTTTGTTCACAGAAATTGCATCCACCACAGTTTCAAACAAGTTGTCTTAGAGAGTTCATCGCAGCATTGATTGGGTGACATAACTTGGACTCCTAAAACCTTTGGGCACTATCTATCATAAAATGCTCACTTTTACTAGATTCGTGAAAATGCCAATTCTCTACTGTGTAACCGGTATATTAACGGCTAGTGCTACCTTGAATTTCAACGACATTTCATGTTACATCTCGTATACATTAACAATGTGTATCCCACGCTTTCCAATGTTTTCAATAATATACATATGATCTACTCAATTTGTGATACGTGTTACCCAATGTGAAAAATTCAGTATCAAGTTTGTGTGCTAATGTTCGATTTAATACTAGGATACAAATAGAAACGGAGGTAGTTTAATTTATGAGCTTTAATCTTATTTATTAAGAATAGGAATTTGAATTTCTAAGCAAATTGTTTATTAATGAAGACTGGTGTATGGTGTGGTGAAATCTTCTTAGATCTTGAATATATTTATGATGACATGCATGCCCGAATATGAACTTTGTACTTGTATTTGTTTATTTTATCAGGAAAAAGAGCATGACATTTGTCCCATAAAGTTATGTAATGGACCACTTATCAAATCGAAGGAAGTTTGAGTGAAATTGAGTAATTTTTAAAAAACCCGTTGAAAATATATTACGTGTATTGTAAAAAAAACCTTGTTACTTTAAGATAAAATGTTCTTGGTAAATTAATATTACAATTAAGTGTGTCCGACTGGTGTCGGTTTTACATTACTTGGGTGCATAATATAGACTGAATGGAGAGAGAAAGATTCAAGTACATAATGGGGTGGATGATTTTGTTGTAGAATAATACAAATTATTTCTATGATGAATGTTATTTTTTGAATTGAATAGATAATATTTTTGACGTATTCAACGTTTGTACAAATCTTAGCTTTCATTTAGTTTCGAATTGTATTTTCTATTAAATATTATACGATTTTAAAATAAGTTACTTATATGCTGAAAAATGGAAAAAGATGTTTCTACTGAACGTATATTCAGTGCTTATGAATAAAGAGCTTCAATACTCAACTGCCTGACTAGTCATTATCATAGATCATTGTTATCTCAATGTATGTACGCGTACAATGAAGTGCGCAAGTAGTCTTGCATAATCAGGCGTGTTCCATAAACTACATCGACTACTCATAATATTTCACGTCAAAAAATTGTCACTGATTGCATTTAATTGCATGCTTATTGCTTCATGTTTACACACGTTACCATTCTATATCGCAGTAAAGAGAAAGTCCCGTGATGTTTGCTTTGAATAAAACTGATGAGTGAAAATTTTATTGCAAAATGAACTATCAAAATATTGGACAGGAAGACTTTGTATTTAGGAATAGAGATAACAATAAAATTATATAATAATAATACATCATATTAAGTCATCATCTCATAAAAACAAACTACGAAGGAACACAAATAGTCACACATTTAAAAATTATTCTTAAAACTTATTTTTGTATAAGGAAGACTATTATTATTGATTTTACCTAAAAAATACGCAAAATAATACGGACAAGTGACAAGTACTGCAAATGCTAACAACATGAATGTTCGGTACTATAGTGTACTATTTGTATTTTGTTGTTATTCGGTAAAAAATAATAATGGTGAGATACTTGATTGAAAGAACTTGTTCATTGAGAGTGAATCACATCTGTTACAACGTTAAAACATAATTGATCAGCTAAATGAGCTCAGTGAAGATTTTTAGTTTACAATATTTCCATACACTGATAGGTTAAGTAAATAAAACTACTGCATAATATTACAATTGTGATGACAATGAAATTGAAATTAAGTTCATTGATTAGTAGATCCTCGGTTTTGGATGTCTTGATTATCACCCTCGGTATCGTCGTCATCAGAATCATCTTTAGTTCTGCTAACATCACTCAGCAAATGAACCTCCGATTTGTCGTCATATTGCTTCTCTTTATCTTTAAATCCAAACGTTTTTGCTAATTTATTTGCCAAACTAGAACTTTGTGGGGAATCTCCCGACGGTCTTCTATTGGTCACTTGCATATCATCCATTGATATGTCAGCCCCTTCTTTCCCCTCATCAGAAAGGTTGTCCGATTTGAGCTCAGATTGGAAGCCTGTATCAGGGCTCAAAGAAGGAGGAGACACAGCTATTAGTGACTCCTCTGATGATGACTCTGGTGGCTCGAAAAACTTTGTGTCCGAAGGTTGTCCCAAGCGCCCACTGTCTAGTCTATGAGAATCTGGCGGGGCTGACACAGACAACTGTGTAGGTCTTTCTGCTGCCTTCTGTTGTTGGAAAAACTTTTCTCGTGCGGAAGCAGTGTCCATAATGTTTCCACGAGAGGCGTCACCTGGAGGAGGTATTTGAACTGGTGCTGAAGGAGCAGGAGCTGTACCAAATATCTCTTGTACTGTTGGTGGCTTCCTCTCACCTCTCATTGAGATTATTGTCGTCATGTTTTCATCCAATTCTGGAATGACGTCTTCCACAACATTACGCTGCATATTCATAGCACTCCCAGCCCAACCTGTAGTCCCTGTAAATATTAAATATTAATTATTGATAAAATACTCGAATTGTTTCAATACAGCTAGCAATGTTCTACATCTATGAACGCATCTCAAGCTGTATGTACAACATAGGCTGGGCCTTTATCTGGAATCTGAAACGGGGTTAAGCGAGACTTTGCATTTGAGACGAGAAAAATCTGCTGGAGAAAGCGAGGACTATGGCAGAGTACTACAACCAATGTGATCTTTTCAAGTAAGTTTATAGAGAACAAGAAGATGGAGTACGTTGGAATCGTAAGAACATTGTATCGGGCAACGGGGCAACCATTGTACCAACAAAACAGCCAATCTTTTCAACACCATGTTAAACTATGTATTAGAATATCAAATATTATGCAACACTTTTCATGGCCTCAACTTTACTTTACTCAATGAAATCACTTTTCTGGAGACTCCTAGAAAATACCGGCCACTAAAACTGATTGACAGTGTGCAATATGAATTATAATAAATGTTGAGTAACCTCTAAATATGCATTGAATATTATTTTAACTTATATAAACAGTTAATACCTATTTGATACTACGTATCACAACTACTGTTATTCGTCATGTCTGGATATTTATATGCCCTTTTTAATTTGAAACTTGCGAGCTGACAAAGATAATAACATGGTAATAGTAGATCATTTAAATTTTTTGAACATTTCCCAAACATTGTAGCTAAAAGTGTGCCAACGAGAAATTCAATAACGTCGTAATTTATTCGTTAGAACATCTGTACACAAACAGATAAGAGATTGATGCTTTGAGTTCTGTTGATTCCTGAAATTCCTTTTTAATAGTTTCATTCAACATGTACATTCACAGTGAATGGCATCTTAAGATGATATTGATGAAATTCCGACTTCCACAAAATATTGAAAGGAATTTTGAATGTCTTAAGGGATGCCCGCTTTGTTATATTATTATTATTGATCTTTGTAATGATATTTTGTTTCTATTGACATTTAGTCTCTTCTTTTGTCCTTCCCTTTGATGTTATTAAATAGTGCTCGAATAATCTTCTCGTTTGTATTGCCTTCCTAGCAAATTACACGCATCTTGGTATTTAAATATGTTACTACCTATGTATGTTATTATAGAATAAATCTTTGTGACTAGCTATATAGGCATGCATGTCAAATCATACAATTTTGCGTCGTTCGTGTGGTTATGAAGATTTTCTAACACACTAACAAAGTTTCAAGATAAATCGACCTCCAATTTTCAAAATGTCACAATACATACAAGTTCTTTTCTTCAATGATGGTTCGTAGCAGTGTGGGAAGGGGACCACCCTCTTCGTAAGGCCTTGACTAAAACCCCGCACATTTATTTGCATGATCTCTGAGAATACGGGGGTGAGGTACCTTTTTACCGCTCCAGTCCCGTTTTGCAAATTGAAAGTTTGTTTTCGAATATTCAGCTAATTTTTCCATTCAAAAGCTGTTTTTAAATAAAAAATTTATTACGTTTTTTATTCATTCTCATGCAACATTTGGCGTGACCTCCAAAGTAGCGATACAATCAGGGAGTCATTTTGCTGCCAAAACGTTGTTATATCAGACATGGTAGCGTTTGAAAAGTCAATGTGTCGTAAAACTGTCAGTTTAAGAAGATACATCTTTCCTACTTTATGTCGTTCTGGATCTTTTTGTAATATTTTTGTGTAAAATCTATAACATTTAATGTGTACGTACATATACGTATGTTCGATTTGTTAGTATGGCGAGCAACAGTTGTTTAAACAGCGAAAAATGGAGATTTCTTAACTCTGAATTTAGCTTGCTAGTTTTTTTCACTATTTCGGGTAACAGTTATCAACTTTGTGCTACTCTTTTACCGACCAGCAAACAAATAACTCATTCTTTAGTTTTTTCGCAAAATAAAAGTTTAAATTCGCTTGACCGAGAGGTTCTCTAGTAAGAATACTTAAGTAGTAAGAAAATGTTTTAGACACCATTTTCTTCATAAATCATCCTATTGCAGGAGAAACTTTTGGCTACTTGCTTTTATAACGTTTAAAAATATTGATAGAGTTTTTGTTTGTTTGTCTTTGTGCTCCTTCTACTACTGGAGTCATTCCAAATTAGTTTTGCATAGAAATTGCATTCTTGTGCCCTCCACAACTTTTTAAATAACTCTTTATTCCTCAGCATCCTGTTCACCTCCTTCTTTTGCAACTTGATGTTTATTTGCTTCCTAAAGTTTCTTCTATATGAATCGATCTTTGTAAGTTTGAGGTTTTATGGGTGCCTGCCACAATCATTAATTATATTTCACTCTTTTGTCAGTCCACAACTTTTTCTGGCACAATTAAACGGCCACAAATGACCAACGTGACGGCTCAAAATTCTTGTAAAGCCAGTATTTATAATGAAGATATTAGATTTTTTTTGCCTGAAAAGGTATTATTAAAATGATGAGAATCGCTATGTATTGAACAAATATCCCAGGAGAATGGCAACTTAACTGTTGATATTCATCATCATCGTTATCTTTCACCACAAAACTTTTTCAGAGAAACCTACCCTCAACAGGAGAATGGAGTTCACCAGTCTTCTCGCCTCTGTCCCGTGAAAACATCCGTCGAAAAACCGATGTAACAGACCCAGCGTGGCTTAGTCTCCCGCTGATACTCTCAGCAAGTGTACTTTGACTGGCTGTTGAGCGCACACTAGCCGTCCTTTCTCTTCTACCAACAATGCTCCCACGCTTGGATGCTGCAACTGATATCCGTCTTCCCGGCTCCTGTAAGTTTTCATAAAATATTATATACTTACTTGTAACTTCATGCTTTTATAATACCAATCATAAAGAAAAATAGCAATTATGACAGCCATCTTAATTTATTAAAGGTGATTCAGCTTATTATTACTATTAATATTATTATAAGGTTCAAACTTGCAATGAATTATACGTACATGCAAAATATATTACACAAGAAAAACGGCAAACTTTAATCATGCAGGTTTATGACTGTTCAATGGAAAAAGGAGTAAATAAACTGAAGTTCAAGGAGAATGCATGGAAAAAAACTCCGTAAAATGAGGTTCGTTTTCAAGTAAATGAGTTTGGAAATGGAAAACATGCAAATAAAAACGAAGGAGGTCTCATTTAATCAAAAGAGTGGATGTTGGAGCGACTATATACTCCAATGTGGCTTGTAGCATGTCCATAATATTCATATGATGTGCTCCCCAGCATTTGATTATGATGAGTTCCTGCAGGGCGGAGAATGTGGCAGCATAACTCTGGAGCAGCTCTACTGAAGTACGCTTTCCTTTTTAGAGTTGATATTGTGGGACAAGCAATGAAGCGAACATTTTAAAGAACTAGGCTGCATGGGAGTGCTGATAAATACAAGACTGGTATTTATATGCCGCTGCTGTTTTTTTTCCAGTTTAGCTAGTGAACCCAAAGGCAACGGGAAGAACGAGACTATTATTGTTTTAAGCCTGCATGGATGACTGAAATGAAAAGGAGTGAAATAAGCCATACAACGTGTTACACTTTAGTTTAAGCATGTGTGTAAGGTTAGAAGGCTGTAAAATTCTCACTCCACAAACCATTCAACTACATAGTACATAGTTCACGTTGTGCTTTTTTGGTGAAAGCACCAGATATTGCATGCAAAACTGACTGGCTCGCTCGCTCACAGTCAGTCATCGGCAGATTTTATGTACCAAAAATACAGTAATGTTTATTATACCTAAAACCGCACATGCATCCATTCACTCGACCAGGTCGATTATAAATTTCCATTAATAAAAATTTATGAGAATTTAGAAAATTTGTAAATGGAAAATGATTTTTTTCAGTTGCAAGTTGCAATACATTAACATGACACTTGGTCGGACTTGGAAAATAGAGGAAATCATTGTATTCCGTTATAATAGTCATAGCTAAAAAAATTTAATGAATCAGACAATGAAACTAGTGACTGGTTGCTCAAATATATACATTACATAAAAATCAGTAAAAATCAGTATGTTGAGTGTCAAATGTGTCATGCCAGAGAAAACTTAGTCATTCACAGGTTAGTGACTTGGTTACTGATGTTTTCTAGAGTAATAGCGTGCAAGTTTCCTACAGAATTTTTAAATATGAATTACTAGAAACCGATGTCGTCTTAAACGAGAGGGCGATGGTGTGGTAGGACTTTCATCGTCGTCGTCATCATCATCACCACCGCCGCCGCCATCGTCGACATCCGCAGTGCCAACAATGCTTGATCCGAAACCTCTTGGATCACCGGTTACAGCATGATCGCCCATTCTAACAGGAAAACTTTGGACAGCTCTGGACAGCTGAGGGTGACCTTTGCAGAATACATTATGATGGTGAAATGATAAAGTATCCCCTCCATCTTCTCCTGTCACTGTAATTTCCTCGTCTGGTGTTATGGCGATTTTTGGTTTTGTGGAGGAGCGCATGAAAATCTAAATCGTGTATATACATCACACACACTTTCACTTATACCTCCACGTCTTTGGAAATATGGATTCTCAAATCAAATGCATATCATCGTCGTGACTCTAAATTCATTGTTGGCATTCATTGGAGAATGAATAGAGGGATCGGTTACTATTTTCCTTAGCAAAAGAGACGAGAGAATTCTCGTTTTCCACAACTGTGTGTGTGTATGTGTGTTTATATTACCACAGTACGTTTAGGATTCGGTGAAGTAGATGCTAAACACTTTGACTGTGTTTTTGATATGTGGTACTATAGAAACTATTGAATTCAGTGGTAACCCCAAATAGGTCGTAAATGATAGCGATTCCTTTTACTCGTTTACCATCGTTCGCTGCCTTGATAGAATTACTATACTTCGCTAGGGGAAGAAAGGGAATTTCGGAATATCATGTCCTCATGCCCCAAGGAATATAATAACTATATATAGATGATCATCCATCCTCCAATCTTTTTGGCTGAATGATGATTTTCATCGTAAGATTTTTGAACTGTCTAAATTGAAATGCGGTGTGCAAGCTAAATTGTACACTTACCCCAGATTCCGACATGTGAAAGATGGATTTGACAGAAGGTGGAGATACGATCTCCCCTTCATCTTTAGAAACGTGAATATTGGCTGTTGAGGGACATGGAGGCTCATCACGGTACATATCAGACGCAACGGTGTGGGGGAGTTCGGTTGGGAAAACTTCGTCCCAGTACTGATCTCGCAATAACTCTGGATGGTTGTTGTGCATCTCGTCAACAATCAAATATGAAACCTGTAATAGAAAAATGATGAACCATAATATTATAGAACTAGAGAATCCACAGGCGATCTCTTATTTTCACTGATGCTTCTATTACTACAGATGGATCATGGATCAACTCAACATTGCACATTGTAGCATCAAAGTTTTGATCAAAGTCAATAGACTATCGAAAATTGCCACGTGGGATTAAATGAAAACATTTATAATATGTAGGTGCACTATATAAAGCACATTATTTATCATTAGATCGTACTTGTAAGTTACGGTCGACCATCCAATTCAGCTCGAAGTCATCGTCGTCATCACCAAATGGGTTGACTAGTGACTCCGCCACTTTCAACCATCCCATGTAGAAAAAGAACTGCAAAAAATAAAAGGAAAAATATGGGAATGAGCAGATGAGCAGATAGACAATTTTACCATACCATATACCCCCAGGCATTTACCTGTAACCAAAAATACATTTAGCAGAAAATTGAATAGCACGTTCTTTGAATGCATATGTCTTGTTGCAGAATAACTTGTTTTATAAAATCATATCATAATTTTTTTCGTGAGAAGGTCCACTGTAGAAGTTTGTGAAAATCACGTATGTCGACGCGCAGATTCTGAATCCGTAATAAAAACGCGGTTCGCACTTGAGCCTGTTTGTGCAGTGCAAAGCAAATTTGTGCCTTTAGTGAAAATTTTGAAGCAATTTACACGACTAATTTTTAACCAAATTCAATCAAAATATATTCAAAATACTTTAATACGCCATCATTAAGGTTAACCCATACAGTTTCCGAGTAAAATTGACGATAAAATTTTCGATTATAAAACCAAACGCCAGAAGTTTCAGATTACTGAAAAAACTTGATATGGAATGCCATATATGGTTCGTCCTTGTCATCGATTCCGTAACCAAAGACGAAACCATAACCCGAAGGGCTCCGGTTAATATCCCTTAATTTTTTCCGTAGGGAAAGAGCCAAATAGACTGGAAAGTATGTGAAGATGATAGGTTTATAAATGCACTCACTTTGTGTGGTAGTCTACTTAATGCAAGTAATAATAATGGTTCATTAATGTGTATTTGATTTGGTGGGAGTGGAGGTGTTTGTGTGGAGCAGAAACTCTATATCGTTTCATTGAATCTTACAGGTAAAAGTAGATAGTTCCAAAATATTCTGAAAAGTTTCACGGTAAACATGACGAACATCAGACACAATGATTTTTGATCGCTAAAAGTTTCTTAACTTTTTTCTCTTATAGTTCGAGCGAAAGCTTTCATTCTAGATGCTGACTCATCATGTAGAAAACATCTATCAATGTTCAGTTAATATTAGCAATGGAAGCTTATGCACATGCCGATAATTTGTTGCATGACTAAGGCTTTTTATTTGCTCATTGTGCTCAGTGCAAGGCCATAAAATTGAATGTAAGCATTAAAGTAAAAAAAAGTTACGGATGTTCTTACATGCACAGAAGGATTTTAATACAGAGTGCAGAACACTTCGACACAGGAAGAGAAATAGGATAGGAGCATAAAATTGAGAGGGATGGAATTGCAGAAAGTGTTTATTCCACTGAAGAAAGGCAGTGAAAGAATCGACATTCAATTTTCCCGTAATTTATTCTTGCTGGGGGCCACTATGGCATCACACACTTAAAATAGGTACAAGCACTTTTAACCAGTCACTAAATAAAGCTACTGGTAAGTAGTGTAATTAATTACCCTACACTCTTGCTTTCATGTAAATTTTCTTTCTAACACCGCGTCATTTTATGAAGTTGGGAAATCCTATTTTCTTGAAAATTTGTGAAAACTTCCATTCCAATTAAGATTAGTAGTAGACAAAGTAGATACAATATGTAAATGCATATAAGTATACTTCAAGTTATACCGCCACTAGCACTACTACTTTAAACGAATTTAGTGAACCTTTCGTGGGAATTCTATAGACATTTGTACAAAAGATGCTATATCCAGCACAAATTTTATTCAGTTCACAAAGGTTTTAAGTCATTCATTGACTATACCTGTATGTGAAGGATTTAATCCTATTTGAAAATGTAAAAACTGCTATTAAAGCGCAAGTGTAAGTCCGAGTCCGTTACACGCTAAGGTTCGGACGTTGAAGATATATAGATGCAAGTTTATTTACTACACAAAGCTGGGGAAAGCAACAAAGTCGAATTAATGAGCGTAAAATCTTTTTCGTTACTGTTGGATGTATTCAAAGGAAAAGAATTGCATTCAAACAAAAAGGTTGTCCATTTTCGTATGGTTTTTAATAATGAATTTGAAATTCGCATTGAAAAGTTTTCATTTCCACTGAACCGTATTAGATTCTTTACCAAGTTTTCGACAACTTGCATTGGTGATATTCAACAAATGCAAAATCCTTTTTTGTCAAATTGCTTATGATACTGTTGGACGTAAGTTAAAGCAGAAAATATGATTGAAATGCTACAATAATTTACTGAGCATAAATAACCTAGTTGGGACTTTACAACAATATTATTATTATTATTATTATTATTTGTTCATGAGAGAAAACTTTCTCCTCTCTTAAGAAGCATTCAACATGTAGCCCACGTCCTGATAGTTATTATCATCAGTCAAATTCGATGAAAATAGTGACATGAACAATGCTGCACAATTGAAGGAAGCTAACATAATTGAATCGCTATCAGCTTTGAAGTCAATGAATCTCGTATAGTTCTTGTAAGTTTTGCAGACAAAAAAAGGATAGGAATGTTTGCTTTGAAAGTAAAATAACTTGCATTATTCATGAAAATGTAAAAGAATCGTTGAATTGAATAGTACTACAACCGCATGTATTGCTGCAGTGCTTTCTACTTTTACCTATCGAACCAAATTGTAACAGTTACGATATCTTCATAACACATATTGAACGCAGATCTCACAAAACATGAATTTTTGCTAAAGATTGTTATTGAAAATTGTATTTTTTCAAAGGGAAACGTCATAGGTACATATAATGCACAAAATAATATAAAACCAATAAATGGTATCGTTAAAGTAAGTTGGGAAATTTTCATAATAACATGCTCTTGCAAAAAAAATACCAAGCCTTGCAGACAATGCACCGTTGTTCGTTTTTTGTACTCTAAAACATGAAAAGATATTCAAGTCATCCCATCAAAATATTCGTTTCAGACAAAATAAGCCAGCGTCCGGATTCATATACATACGTTATGTAGATAAGATGTTTTTTTTACATGGATTCCTTTCTCTATTGGGCTGGTGAATGGGTGAGATTCGTTTTTTATAGGAAGATATTTACCAGTTTAGCCAGAAAACTACTTTCATTACTGCGACTATACTGTGGAGGACGTGAAACTTACTTAAAAGTAGAGCTTTCGTCAGAAGAAAATCCTGGCACACAATTTGAGAAGCAAGAGAAACAACATTATGCAAATTACGGATAAAAATAGCCAGCGAAAATTTCATTTGTAGAAATGAGAAAAGCCATGTTATCCGTTCCATTAGCTAGTGAGTAAAAAAGTCTTGAAAGGATGCCACAGCACGACCAAATTTCATTCCCCAAATTGAGTCAAACAAACCAAAGGGGTATCATACATAAAATCTAAAATGGCACATTATTATGATACCTGCAATGTGGTAAAAATGGGAAAGACCAGGTCAAGTTCAGGACTTCCAGTTTTTGAGTCGGTGTGTGAATGCGGTTCCGGTCTTAGCCACTGGCGTCCCATCACACATGACAGAAAGAAGGAGTAGACAGCAAGTGTTACTACCTAGAAATGCGCAGCAGATGTGAAAAAAACGAATGAATGATAAGTTCACATTAGTTTTTGTCAGAATATAACCTATATTAATAACGATAAGGAGACTTGTCTTATCATAAATACAAACTGGTTGAGCAGAATGTCTTTTTTCCATTTACGAAATGGAGCAGAACAAAGATATGACATGACATGCCTGAGTATACACGAGCGGAACTGAGATCCAATCGTAACTGATCAAAGTGCCACATCCAGACCGGAACTTATTGAGCTCATCTAGGATAGTTTTCACAGCAAAATCGTCACGAATTTTCCCCTCTTTTCGGGCTCTCGTCACAATTGTTGCAGCCCACACGACGGGTAGCCATTGCTTGGAGTATCCTGGAACGGTTCTGTTCAATTCTTCAATTATTTCCTTTTCGTTCTCTAATAGTAAGCCTGTAACATAGAAAGTCATTTTCTTTTACGTTAATTTTCAGTTCTGCGCAAATCTTCATTGGTTATTTATTTGTTTTTGAACATGTTAAATCCACGTCTTACCAGACTCGATAAGATGATCCAATGTTGGAAAACGTTTCTTAACACGAGGACTAATTAGAGTAAAGGCCATTGTCAATGAAAGGCAGCAATATCTCATAATGGTACGTCTCATCAGTCTCCCTTTCTCTT
Organism: Willowsia buskii; assembly: GCA_034700685.1. Lineage (NCBI taxonomy): Eukaryota > Metazoa > Arthropoda > Collembola > Entomobryomorpha > Entomobryidae > Willowsia > Willowsia buskii. Next base: position 19,560 of record JAQIXW010000484.1, read on the forward strand.
CCTGCATAAAATATACAAAATTCAAAACTCAAAGCATGATCTACTGTTTTTGTCACTGAATCAAAGTAAATCCTTCAAAAAGAAGATTATCCCACAGCATAAAGCGGTCACCACTATTATCACCCCCACTCCAACATTCTCTTTAGCCCATTTACATTTGTAATTTTGTAATTTTTGACAAAATTATTTATGATGCATGTCATGTCTCTCAGCAAACAAATCCAATTTAACAGTGATAAATAAACCATAGCGCATGCATAAAATTATTGGAACAAGTGTGACCAAGAACTTCCCTCCTCACAAAGGTGTTTCCTCTTTTCCCTACTCTACTATGCAACAAACCCAGCTGAAAATGTAAATCTGTACAAACTTTGGTGTTGTTGTGTATTCATCATGGACTAAACTAGAGCAACCGAGAGGATTACACTTTGAATGAAGTACACGAAATGCTGATGTACTTTACCCACCACAAAGTACAAGGTGCTTCCTCCGTAGAGATCATTCGAATTAATCAAACTTCATACATGCTTTCCATCATTAGTTATTTATTTTAAGAGCTTGTTACGTATACTCCCGAGAAAAGTTGTGAGTTTCAGTGTAAATCCTCGACTCTAGTCGAAATCCCACACCGCCCTTGTCATTTTCCATTATGTTTGTTTTAAAACTTAGAAATGATGCATTATCATGATAGCTGCTGCTTATTGCATAGCTCTGTGCCTTTCTCCATTTTTCGCTGGCGCTCGGTGCTCACTTCACAGTTAAATGGTTAGCAGTGTATGACTTTCACTCCTTTCACTTATTCTCCACAACAAACAAACCTTTTTGGAGGAATAGAAAGTTGAAACGCGAAAAGATTTTTTGACGAGATCTCTTTTCGTCACAGAGGATCTCAGTATAATGGTACAGATAATGGAAGAGGGGCACTCTTACATATTATCTCGTCTCAGAAAAATGGTCACTATCGCCACACTGAAGTCATCATCAACATCATAATGGTAATACGTTTGTTGATACCATATTGTACCATAGAACTGAATGACGAACAAAAAGAGAAGAAAATACTTCGTTTTGAATGCCCAGAGTCTTGTAAGGTTGCCTGATAAAATAGCATATGAGGAAGATGCCTATCGCATAAGTTTTATCCCTTTAAAAAATAAAGCTCACTGAATATAAATATGAATTCAGCACTGGAGCGTCTGACGTTTTAGCAGACTTTCAAGTAGATTATATATAGCGTTAAGGGGAATATACACTACTCACACATATATGATAGCACATGCATACTTCATAATAACCTTATATATCCTTCATATTACGTGTGTGCGTTGGAAGCATGTGGTCTTCAATAAACTAAAACCTTGCGTTTCGTGGATCATGTTTGTAAAGAAAAGTGTGCAAGTTTAATACTGAGAAAGTAGCATATAAAGTAATAAGAGAAAAAGCGATGAATAAACGAGACGAGAAGCAGGAAAACATGAAAGCGTGCACACAAAAAACATCTTGTACAGTTGAAAGAAAGAAAGCATTTACCTTTTTTCCCTTTTATGCTTCGTTTTTCAACAGTACAGTGGAAACTTGACGCGAGTTTTTTCTCTTTCTGTGAGTAGCTTATCTTTTTAGGACGTGATATTATTATTAGGGATTTTATAACGAAGATATTGACAAGAAACCCGTGTACGCTTCCGTTATGATAATGTTACATGCATGCTTCCATCCATAAAATCTGTCAGATCGCGTTTGCATTTGTTTTTGTGTACTTATGAACACGAAAAAGTACATATTTTGACAAAACTGAAGCAGCCCACTTACCCGTGGTCTTGTTAGCAAAGGAGTATGAGACAAGGTTGTATCGGTTAATGCGGAGTTTTTATTGGATCAAAGAGGTGGAGAACGAAACTAACCATTCAAGTGAAATGGATCAAAGTGAAAGTAAGTACATTGGTCCGGTCAGTACATTTACCATTTTTTTCGATACAACTTTGAAGATTTTGAAGAAAGTGGACTAACGTAAGTGAAATGTGTTGGAGTGTGTTTATTTGAGCAAAAAATATCTCCACTTATTTGATTGCCAGTTGTGGATATTTTTTTTTTGGTTTTGGACAGCCGTAAAAAGTAGAAGAGAGTCGGGTAATGGTTTTTCACCACATTTTTTCAGGACCTGGAGCACACACTCACAGGCTCTTTGAATGTCCTGTCGCCCCAATTGAAAATAATACTTACATATAAAGATCATCGAATGAGAGTTCTGACATTATTACTATGAGCGCTTACGAACGTAATTGCTTTGCGTTCTCTCTCGCTTTGTTTATTTCGGTTGGTGAAATCATTATACAGCAGCATAGTTTTCACATAATCTCTCCGCAATACTTATAGGCAGTGTGGGGTGTTACGCATCAGTGATGCTGAGCTCATTATATTTTATTATTATTACTATATATGTGGTAGTTATGCTGTGACAAATTTAATATTCTCCGTGCTGGTCTGTGTGCGACCAGAGAAACAGGAAGGGACCTAGCATATTATTATTTGTATGTATTTAGAATGCAGTTTTGTCTCTTTTTAGCTACGCTTAATTGTTTCGAGGAATTTAGAGACCTATCCTACAGCAAGCAGCAGTTTCTCTCGTCCTCATAATAATCGCATATGAAAGTGCATTCATCCAGAAAGAATATATCTAGAGTGGCGTTGTGTTGTTTCCAACCGACCACTTTGCGGACGTGTGCAATTCTGAATTGTACCAAGCACAGCAACTAAATTACCACCCTCTAGCTTTTTATATAATATTCAATTATGAAGACGTTTTAGGTCCATAAAACACTTTTCATTGGGATGTATTGTGCGTGCATCCATGGCATAGTGGTTCTTCCACTAGGCGAAGATATATGTACACGGAAATAGAAAATTCCATTTTTGAAATAATGTTCCACACTCACTTCCATTCTTACTAGTGAGAAAATTCTTTTCCAACAACAACAACAGCAGCTTATTACAACTCTCTTCCTTCATCTTGAAAATATCAAATGAGAATGAGATTAAAATGTATAGGGAAATTAGCGTTAGTACAACAGTTTTTGCAAAACTCCTCTTTGTTGCTGGCTCACCACTTGCAGGGAACATGCTCTGTTTGTTGCATTTTCTCTAGCAAGTAGGTCAAAAAGCTAAGAGAGGAGAAGAAATTAACAAGACATGGTTTAAGCAGAAACTGGCGTACATATAGAGAAATAAATGTAAAAACTTGGGTCAACTTTGCAACAACGAACAGGAAAAGCATACAGCAAGTGAAAGAGAAGCACGGGACGGAGCTAGCTCTAAAAACTCAAGTCCACGCAGTATAAAATCCACAATCGCCTCCGTTTTTCATTCTTTTGTAGGTCTTCTCCGTCTTTGGCTTTCCTTGCTTTCTTTGTCCGTGTTTTAATTCACCATAATAACGTTGTTAAGACGGAGCACTCTCGTACAACAATCCCTCTTCTAATCAGCTAGCTGTAAAAAATGTCTACTCGCGTAATATAAGTAAATGATGGTATATAATATATATACATAATATATATATTGTACATAACAATAAGTAAAATGTATAGTGCTTTGTTATCGTGCGTTCACATTATAAAACTCATCATCAGTGCAAACTACCTACTATCAAGTAAAAAGTGTAGATCTACAGCAGAGGGGTTCACAGCATCACTTGAACAGTTGCCCCATAAGCACAACAGGCAACAGATTAAACACACAACTCTTGCGGTTTCTTTACTTTTCCGGAATACCCACAAGCCTTTTCCTTTCCCGTTATGTATACAACGATAAAAATCATCATAGTTTAGATAGTTTAAAGTCCCTACAGTGTGTTCGTTTGCCTTTCGAAGTTATGCCCACAAATAGAAGTCCTTCAGCTTTGCTTATTTACCTTGACAATCAGCGAGTAAATAAATCGTGTCATTTTCTTCACTGACACTATTCTACCACCACATGTGTCATATTATTATTATTCTAGTTTCCTGTGTGTGTGTATATATATAAAATAAATAAATCAAATGAGCAAACAAACAAAATTCTGCATAAGATCAAAACTATAATGATGAGACGCAAAGACAGTTCTAGTACACAAATTCAATTAAGTACGTATTTTAAGCTTTAAAATTGATGGCAGATAGAAATTATATGAAAGCAAAGTTAAACTAAGTATTAAAACTTGCCTAACGAAATCTTATAATTTCCACTAATTTGACCAGACTTTAAAATGAACATGAAGTTCAAAAATATATGAAAATCAATGAAAATAAAACAATGAGATTGATGAGCATGTTCATGTCTTTTCATGATTCCGGTACCAGGAAATGTGTATAGAAATAAATAAAGTGCTTAACAATAATTTTGTATTACTAATCAAAAATTTTTCAGAAAAGAATGAACGTACGAAGACGTACATAACTACGATAAGATTTCATTATGAGTAAGCAATAGTTCGTCCAACTCACAGTGTTTGTTTGGATTAAACCTTATAAACATAATATTCTGTACTATAATAGGGAAGTGGTTTTTTTGATTTGTAGTGATTGAACAAATTCTGAAGTTGTTTTATTTGTCACCAGATTCCAATTTGAAAAAAAAAAACGTTTTATTCCAAAGCAATATGAATGCAAATCGAAATCATTGACTTTTTCTCGTAAATAATATTCCCACTTCCATCTTTATCTTTGATTTAGGTTCCATCATGTTTACCGAACGATGAAAACGATTTGGAACTCAAGGTATCATCCTGGGTAACAAAGAGTTCAAAACCGCCCGGCGTAGCCGGGTCCCAGATCATTGCCCGGTGCTCCTTCTACAGAGGACCTCATCGTTATCTTTCTTTTACATTTTAACTCATTCAAGTTCCTTTCATTGTTTAGCATGAATAGAACAGAGCAAAATGAAGGTTGGATGATTTTCCAAATCATTGAATGAAAAATGTTAATTTTCACTATGATGAAAAAGCAGGTAAAGTCCTTAAGTTACAAGACGACAAGTAAATACACGAATTTTAATACAGTTCCTTAAATTCTTAAAAATATCTCGTTTCTAACACTAATGCAGGATGTGTTGAATTAGACGAAACTAACAGCAAGTCTATAATGATAAATCATAGGATAAAATATCATAATATCCCGCGTCTGCACTACACACTTCGTGTTTCAGGTGTGTTATAAAAGGTAAGACTAAAGTACAAGGTAATGCAATGTATCTACAAAATATAATGGAGGCCTTCCCTTAATGGGTTCTACTATGAATGAAAATTCCTAGCGTATTTTCAAAATACCAGTTGAAAATATACTGTAAATGCTTTAGAAAGATACACATGAAGAAGTTATCATAGACCATGGGTAGCGGCATAATGAAAAATTGATTTTCATGTTAGAATGGGAATATTAGTGATAAATCCTCAGAATCGTAGTTATAAACAAATAATTTTCAGAATGAACAAAACATTTATTGTAGGTAATTGATTTGGAAACTTGAACGACTGCCACATTTGCAGTAGGAAGGGCAATACTCAAGAAGCAGGTATAACTTCTCCTTTTTCTGGAATTTTGTCGTAATAAATTACTTTTATGGGCACTAAACTTTCGTTTTGCCTCTTGTAAAACAAAGAGAGGAGAAAAGCAGTGATTTGTGTACTATCTCTCGCTCGGATTGCATTGGATTGACATGAGACTTAACTGAACTACAATGACTCGTTCGACTCGTGAATGGAATTTCATCCCCAATTGACTGCATCCATTCTTCCAATATTTTCCTTATTTGATACTTTAGTTTACAATTTACCTGTCCTTGTATATTGGCACTGACAAAGACGGCGATTGAGTCCGGCCACGGAATCGACTTGTACTGATCCCACCATCTTCCCACTACTATGGACACGTAAAAACCAAGCACGAATGACACAGGTATCAGATTTCCATATTTCTCACAATATCGGACGATTTGTTCAAAAATTCTGCAATAAAAAAACAAGAAAAGAAACACATTACCATGACATAATATAAAAAAAACTAGACGGGTGTAACCATTAAAACCGTTACAAATTCTGGAAAACATTAATATGGAAAATAATCATCGATGAAAATGTGAATTACATAATATGCCAACAATGCTGAAAGAAAGTGTTTAATGCTCGCATGTTTCTCGTTGTTGTCTTATTTTAGGAGTTTTTGTCATATTACTTTAATAAGACATCCTTCAAGTAATAATTTATGTGTTTCTGCACGTTTCTAGCGCAAGTAACAATGAATTACAATTAATTAAGAAGATGAGATGATGTCATAAATAAGGAAGCGTTTACTTGCTATATATTGTGTGAAAACAAATGATCAAATCTGGCCATATTCAATATCCCATTTTCTCAATTTTGTCTGTATACCTATTTGTAATTTTTCTTGCATGCATGACAACCACTGACCAATATCGTTCTGATTTTAATCGAAGAAACGTATATATTCTGTATTTACAGTGGTTTATTTACTGTTTGCGAGTTTTGCATAAGTTGTTATCTGCAAGCAATATGAAATTTGAGCTTGTGCATCAACCGCATTTGCACGTACGCGTACTTTCTTAATCATTTTCTCCTTCCCCCGACCAATGGCAAACTTAAATCCATTTGCATTTAATACATTTGTTGGCTTACCATCCCACAAATGTTTCTTATTTTTCTCTTTGTCTGGCCATATTAAGTATAGGCATATATAGGTAGGCGTATGTAACTTTTAAATAAAGCTTTCCCCAATCCCTCTAGCTTGATGCTATAGAATTTAGACTCAATATATTTAAAATGTTGAATGCCATGTTTTAGAAATAATTCAGCTTTAAACGAGAAACATCTATTTCTCTCTCATGCTTCCTTTCTCTTCTTCTTCTCTACTCAGTCGTTGTCTGTTTACTTAAGCAACAATTTCACTTTGGAATTTCTTCCTGTTGTTATCGAAGAGAATCTATTCCTCGCCCGAGCACCAACTTTTAGCGCGGTTAATACTGCAAACGACTTTCAGCTGAGTGCTTTAGTATAGACAGCTCGCTGTATTGCTTTAGGATAAATTTGAGAAGTATAAAATGGAATGGCGAGGGCACATTCTGAAAATATAAAGCCCAATCGTGGTAGAAGCTATATACATAGTACAAGTATAACTGTTGGTAGTTTTTGCTCCTTGAGTTTTTTTCTCTTTTAGACTGGCTCTCTCTTTCAGGATTCCAGCAATTCAGTCACCAAACTGACAAGAAAAAATCTACTGTTTCTTTTCGTAAAAAACTTTTACAACCAACCACATACATCTGCTACAAAAAGGTACCCAGAATCTATGAGAAAAGCCTTCGGCCTTTTGACTTTCTATTTTATTCTGTCGGAGTGCTACATGACATGACATGAACTTGCAACTAGTACTACTATTACTCCCGCCCTCCATGTCCAGTTTACTTTGACAGACAACACAACAAGCATTTATATTTGGACAGGGGAGAGGCGCGTTAGAAAACTTTTCCCATCTCTTATCCTAAATGAGTAAAACGGCGATGAGTAGCCTACGACCGACCGTATGAGAAAAAACGAAGGCTGTAACAAGCCGGTGCAGAAAATAGTCGCCTGTTTTCCCCTTTTGTATCAACCGTCACGCTATGTATTGATAGAAGAACGAGATAAAATGGGTCATATAATTCAAGTTCCATTGTGCACAGTTTATATGCCTTGATGTGCAATCTGCTTTTGATCATTATTACACTTGTTATATGTATTTGCTTACGTGTTTGCGAGCAAAAGCAGCCAAGAAAAGCATTTTTTCGACTTGAAAAGACAACACACACTAGCTCAACGTTTTGTTTTTCTTGGAGATGATTGTGCCAAACTCTTGTTTGAGCCTTTAATTTTCGCCATGAACTGACCCTGTCACTTTCAGGACATTTAGAATGGTCACTTTTTCTATGCACTTGATGTATATCAGTGAACAAAGCGATTTTGTTCGGAACGAACAGGACTTTGATAATGTGCACACTTTTTTGTATTTTCTGCTATGGAATTGCGAGCAGTATCGCTAGTCATTCTATGAAATGGATATTACGGCAGTCAGAGTAGGTAAGTAAAAAGGTGAAAGAGAATTTCTTCTGGAGAGACTTTGCACCAGGCAACCCAAGTCTGGCTGCAGGATGATATGCTGATGAGAATGATGAGAATGTATGATGTGGTGGTGAAAATCTCATCCAATTTACATGCATCAAAATTACATCTACGCAAACCGAAATATATGGGGAGTGCACACAGCATAACGTGTTTTCATGTTTTAACTAGCGTGCAAATTCTAATGTACAAAGTTTCGCTGAGCAGTAAAACTCTTTTTCTCTTCCTCACTCTCGAAAGTTTCCGTTCTTTTATGTTGTCCATTCTACTATAACAGTTTCACTGTTTTCAAAATGCCTTCTAGTTACGGAGTAACAGCCGACATCATCACCATCAATGCCGTTCCTTTGGCTTTTATGGGGAGCATCCGTGCAGTATCACATAAAATTACCTATTTACGCAACTTTCAATAACCGCTTTAAAGCCTCAGCATTGCCAAAGTTGCTCCATTTATGTGACACGAATGTAACTTGTCCAAGTTATCTCGATTGTCCATTTTCTAGAGTGCTGCTTGTCACAACATGGATGCAAGGTTGGCTACTGGCTTTGTCGACGCTAAAGGAACTACGTGGAGAAGGAGGGAAGTGCATAGGTAGAAATATGGGCTATTAAGGTAGAAAAAGGAAAGCACATAAACACAGGGATATAACACACATTATCTTTATGCAATATAAACCGTTTGGCGACAAGTTCTGCCACTTGTGTATTATGCAATTTTTATCCGTGTCATGGCTCATTATGACAATGATTTACATGGATATTAGAGCTTTTAGCTTCCACCCAAATGGTTCATATGATGGTTTGATACATATAAAAATAAAATAGTAAGAGACTTGCTAGAGAAGTGTGTCTCTATCTTTTATCCTTTGAGAATGAGAGGGCTAGAGGAAATAAACGTGTGTGTAGGAGGAAAAGGGAAATATATTAGGATGACCAAATAATATGCATCTATACAATCATTTGTGAGCTTGTGTACTTCTAATGTTATGCATATATTCGTTTGAGTTTGGAAGGAGGAAATAGAAGGATGAATGTGATCCCGTCTTTTATGGAATGCTTGTGGTTCTTTTGGAATAATAATGTGCTCGCTGCAAGGTTTTTCTTTAAAAATGCTGGTGAGTTACTTATCCATTCTCTGTTTTATATTTTCTTTGATATAAAAATGTTGTACAAGTGTATACTGACTGAGCTAGCTTTTTATTCTTCTTTTAGTCATGAGTAGTCAAAGCATTCAGAACATGGCATGCATACACTCATAACAGTGATATGGACGTGTAGTGTTGTGGTTTTTTTGAGCTGAAATAGATCTTGCTTGCATTGAAACATCCTGATCTTGTGCTAAGATTGCTTATAAAACTCACTCTTCTAGAGAGGCAGTATGGGCGATTGAGGTACTGTGTTCCTTTTTATAAAGCAACAGTAAAAAATCTGCTATTTTCTTGAAGTATTCATGAAATCAACTTTTGACTCCCCTTTTAGCCATTTACAAAGATTTTTTTACTATAATAACAGTAAAAGGGCAGGATTTGATTCGACTATCGAATTGTTGCGTGATTCCAGTAAAGTCGTCATCATCATCGTTATTAAGAGACATGAGTTGTGTTGAAAAGGAAACATATTCCTTCCATATATGTATTGTATCCGAGAAAAAAAGACGAGTCGTTCGAAAGTATTATGTGTTCCCTGTGGGAGCACAAATTACATGCTACATTACTCCCACAACCTTTAATAATAAGAATAAAAAAATGTATCGGAGTATGTTTGTAACTTCTAGCGAGGGCTGTACACTAATACTAAAGCATACGTAAAGAGCCCTACACCTACGCAAAATAACTTGCAATTTAGTATTATGTTAAGATTTTATTGAAACAGAATTTTCAGTGTTTTAATAACAAGAAGATGAATCACCAAACTCAGAAAGAAATTAATTAAGGATACACCTCGTAGAGATGGGAAAACGACACATGCTAATAACTTGTTCAGTTCTGAAGAAAATTTTACAAAGAACATTGAGCCTAAATATGTACAATTTTAAAGAAATTTTCAGCACTTACAGTTGTTGGTCCGGGTTGAGCAT